>JAUZNJ010115483.1:0-19640 GCA_034780135.1 Jordanella pulchra | reverse complement strand
TATTGGAAACTCAAGACAGCCATGACATTATGTTTTTTACAAGTGTATGTAAACTTTTGACCACAACTGTATATCACAAAAAAGCCATTAATCACTTTTTTTTTTTTTACATTTTTTAAAAATGTTTCTTATTAATCTATTCAAATTAATGTTAAAGTCCCAGCACTACTTTGTTTTATATACCTTTATTTTAGCATTTTAAACTTTGTGTGTTTTTCTGGTTTAGTTTACATGTTCTACATGTTATAAGCAACTTAAATCTTTAAAAGCTCAACTCCACTATTTCCTGAACTTCAGCCAGCTCCTTTTTTTACCCATCTTTCATTACTGGACAGCTTGATTATGTGTGTGACCTCAGTAACCCCGAGGAGAATGACCAGACACACCTGGATTAATCAATTTACCTATGATAGCCCATGAATTCAACATTTTAAAGAAGCAAGGGCTTAATGATTTAAACTCAAAGAAACAACCCAAAACTTTCACTAACCCCATATCCCCATACAAGAGGTTAGTTGGGGTGAATCAAAGAATTTATTTTTCCAACATCTTCTACCGAAACTACTTAAAACAAAACATGCACAGAATAAGAATAGCAGAAAAAGTTAATAAACTAAGGAATATCTCAAATAAAAGAGACTGTCATTAAATTGGTTTTCTTTTATATCACACTGATGCTTTTTTATCATGAAAGTGTGGAGAAGAACCAACCTCACCTTGATTGTTCACAATGTTTCTTAGAATAAAAGTGGCCCCCAGTCCTTTCCCACCCCTCTGGATGCAGATTCCAACAAAGCGATTTGTTTTCCCACTAGCATTGGGATCAGCCATGGTCACAGCCAGGATGCTGCCTGAAAGTAAAAAAAAACAAAACAAAAAAAACAACAACAGGATTATTGGATGAATAACACAGATATTAACAACTAAGTGATAACAAAAATGTCTGCCCAATATTTACAATTTTTACTTTAACATGATGTTGACCCTTTTTCAGATTCTGTCCAGTGAATTCCAATCAAAAGTGAACTGAAATAAACCAATAAAATATATGTAGTTTTTCTTTGGCTTTTAAAAATATTTATTATATATAAAAAGCCCGGTTCCCACTAGTTGTGTACAACTTTTTCTTATCTTCGATTCAGTTTATTTCCACGTCACACTGACTGTATAGAGAAGCTCAGTCTACGCAGGGTGAGCAGGTCTGTGCAGATTTATTTTCACTTATGTCTCTGTGCCACACAAATTGAAACAATTCCCCATCTTCAACTGGGACAGGTTATGAAACGTTATTCAAAATAAATAAAAAATGCCACAGCTATAAAGCAAAGCCTCATTTGATCAGTTACAGTAACATTGCTTAAACTAGAACAGATCAAGAATATTTATAGGCCTATATTTTAAATATACTGGGAACTACATTTAAAGAAAAGGACCACACAGCGACAAAGGCAGAGGGACGGTTATTATGCTGACTGAGGCAATGAGAGGCGATTCTCAGAGAGAGATCTGGGAAGTTTGTCGAAACTTTTGTTTTCCTGTTTCTCATAAAGATAGAAGAGATAAGTTGTGCTTACCTGCACTGTCTGCCCCTCGTTGTTTTGTTCTCTGTGAGGCTCAAAGAGGATCACTATTTTACTGTATTGATTTCTGTCCTTCTGAACTCCTATCATGGGTTAAGTATTGTTTTTTCACATTTTTCATTGATTGTTTAAGTGCAAGTCTGTCCCACCTGCTACATGCGCGCTGTGCGTTTGACAGATATAACTTTGTATTTTCCCTCAAAGCAGACGTGATTTCCTTTGTAACCACGTCTCTCTTCCTGTCAGATCCATGAAACCCCCGCTAGCTACACAAAACCCCTGAAGAAAATCGCATCGGGTGAGTTTTCTTTCTTTTTTTTTTTCACTGCCAATCTATCTTGTTTTATGTGAACTCAACTTATCGCATCAAACTCTGACTAACTGTTTGTCATAGCTAATGCAAAATTTCAGCTTTTTGGTTATTTAGAGTTTTTTTTTCCAACTCCTTATACGTTTCACTAAATCAGACACTGATATCTATGGATTTACATCCAAACTAGTTTTATGCTTCAACACTGCTAGGTAGAAATACAATGTTAAAATAAATCAATATTATCTTTCTATTCAATGATGCAGATGTAGTGGTAAGTAATAGGAAACTGCTTGCTATGAAGGATCCCAATGTATTTATGGGTTTCAATACTTTTATAACGCATGTTTTGCAAGAACTGCATTGTTTGTTCTTAATTGACACTGTTTGCAGAAAGAGAAATCAAAACAAACAACTAGTAAAAACACTTCTATGAGGCTTCCTAAGCAGAAGACTGAAACATATTTATCAATTCAAAGAAGCACCAGCTCCAAAATGGAGCCTTGCTAGTTTAAGGAAGCTTCTCAGCTAATTTACAATACTTAGTAAATCCATTTTGATCACCTGTAGGTGGGAACTTAACCAGGATTTACATTGATAGAAATTGGCTAAGAGTTGGAAGATAAAAAAACAGAAACAACATATGTACTCTAATGCACCAATATTTGGAGCTGCATCTCAACTTTCATCACAATATTAAAATTTACAAATTGCAACTAAAAAAAAAAAAAAAGACTACTAGGGAAACTATATCTGCTAAGGTAATATGTTTTATATCCCATGCAGTCATGCTATACCTATTAATAATGAGTTTTAGTTTTTAGGTGAAAGGAAAGGTCTTGTTCAGATTAGAACTGTGATCATTTAGTCTCTTACCCACATAGAATTCAGGAATGTTTAGCACTTTCCTCCTACGAATCATGTCTTTCCTTTCCAAAAAGAACTTAAAAGGATCTGTCCTCTGCCTGGGAGGGACAAACTCTGGGCTCAGAAACCTGGCAGAAGAAAACAAGCAGAACAAAGTATAGCAGACAATAGCAATTGATATTTATGGGGTTTTAACAAGGAGCTTATGATGCATATGCTGCGAGAATAAGCTTACTTCCTCATAGAAGCCACAGTCTGTGTCTTATCCACTATAACAGGTTTGGAAGGAGGGACAAATTTAGGAGGTTCGCTGTCTGCTGCAAGGCGCGACGAAGATGTAGAAAACAAACCTGAAAATAAGAATAAAGTAAAGCAGTTTCTCACGGTTAAATGTTGGTTGGTTTGTTTTTGTTTTTTGTTTTTTTCGTGGTTTAAACCAGGATAGCTTAGCTAACATTAATAATCTTATAACAAACACATGCAGTTTACGACTGGAAAACTATTGGCATGAGTGACAGCAAATTATGTAACAATAGCACTATTTAAAATACACTTACGTTCATTCTGAAGCTGTAATTTTCGACAACAACGCAGCGATGCAACAAATTTATCAAGTCCCCTAGAGCAGGCCGCCATGTCTGACCTTGTATCGTCACATTGTACGGAAAGCGTGAAAGCCCAAAACGTTCTAAACGCCTTTGACGGAAACTGTTTATCAAGACCTTAAGAACACAAGATGGCGCAATTGCACCGTCAATTATTGGCCGCTTCCTGATAAAGTTTTTACGGTACGAACATCGGCATAGTATGTTTTTTAGTTGAAACAAATGAGTGAGAATAACCTCGAAATACTCATTTGTAGTTATAGTTTATATTTTCAACAGATTGTGGAAAAAAGGGTTAAATAAAAGCAAAACAGTTATAATGACATACAAAATCTGATTCAGACGTAAAAATGCATTAAATACCATAATTGAGGCCTTGATTGTATAGAAAAAAATTGTGTGTTTTCCTTCGTTTTACCAAATAAAGACATAAAAAGTGTGGTTCTTTGTGGTTTCTTGGCGACCTCT
Organism: Jordanella pulchra; assembly: GCA_034780135.1. Taxonomy (NCBI): domain Eukaryota; kingdom Metazoa; phylum Chordata; class Actinopteri; order Cyprinodontiformes; family Cyprinodontidae; genus Jordanella; species Jordanella pulchra. The sequence continues at coordinate 15,810 of JAUZNJ010115483.1, read as the reverse complement.
AACTTAAACCCTTTTAAACTTCCCATTATTATCATTAACTCGATCCATCTTTTTATGCTTCATGTTATTATGTGAAAAGAACAAGTTTTTTTGTCATATGGGAAGCTATGGAGTAATTTTACCCCATAGAAAGCTTGCTTGTAATTGTTGACTGATTTCTCCTACCTCAGCTGTGGATCTCTGCAGCTTACCCAGAACTACTAATATTGCCTCTGTCAACTTTCTGAAGAGTGAGGTTCTCAAAGCAAAATATTGCTAAAACAACAATTTAAACTTCTGCAAATCAATTAATTACGGTTGTTTTATAAAGCACCAAATCACATCACATCATCTCAAGGCATTTTTCAGTGATAATACTGTCAGGTTGGTGAGGAAAAACAGTTGATTTTGCCTTAATGCACTTTCACGACAAGGTCTTCCTGGATGCACCTGCGGCAATGTCCATTGCTAGCAATTTGTCGTTGACTCTTCAGCAATCCCTGACACCAAGCAACAGTGGAAACTCCCTTTTAACAGGACCTCCAGCAGAACCAGGCTCAGTGTGAGTGGCCATCTTCCGAGGCTGATTGGGGTTCAAGGAGACAGAGGCAGACATAGAAAAAGAAGTAGATATACAAAGGTTAGTTAATAGCTAGTAAATAACTGTTAACTAGCTCCACGAGTGGGCCCGTCCCAGAAACACAGCAGGGCAGATGAGCCCCAAGCCAATTATGCTAGTCACAGTAAAAGAAACAGGACTGCACTGGAAACAGGCCAAGCTCCAATATATATAAACAAAAGTGTCAATGGCAGCTGCACTGATGATTTTTCAATCCCACATGTAGTCACAGCTGAACAGGGTCAGCCCAGATGAAGCTACTACGATGAGAAAAAGAAGAGAGAACAAAGTTTGGAGTGGAACTTGACAAATACTGCAAATGGGAGAATGGAGATAGAATGAAGCAGAGTGAAAATCCTTTGCAGAAATCCTCCTGAATTGCTACAGTTTAGTAATATTCTTGAACAAATGTAAGATTTTTACAGAAAAAAATATTGATTTCTAGAAAACATATAATTTGCTCTCGATTTTATTTGAATGTATCAGAGTAAATGGAAGGATATCCCAACTACACATAATTAAAGACAGCTTTTAAGGTGTACCATTTTTGAAGAAGTGTTTTTTATTTGTGAACTTATTTATATGTGTAACTCTGCAACAGATAGGGTACTAAATTCGCTTCAGAGACGTTTCGCCTTGCTCTATTTTCCTGTGATCTCCAAGATCTTGATACCGAGGGTGGCGCAGTTCCAGCAGGTGGAAAGCTTCCTCCTTCAAAGCGCAGTTTGGACACAACACTCGCTGACACACCGCTTCAAACCCAACCCTCGTCGATCCAAGAGGCAGTGTGGTGGAGGGAGGATGAAGGAAGTCTAGAAACATGGGATCGCACATCTCTTAAATCTGGATTTTGTTGCTGCTGGGGTTCTTTCAATGATTCGGAGTCGATTACAAACTTCGAGGCTTCAATGATGTTATTCTCAGACTGGACTATCTCAGTCGTCAATTTTGCGCTTCTAGTAGGAATAACGTGTCTGGCCGTCACCTGTGATCTCACCAAGGGCTCTCCGGACTTATCAGGTGGGGCTTCTTTTTATTAAGTTTCAAACTTAAAAGTAAAAACCAAAAAAAAAAATCAAAATAGAGTCTACTCCCAAAGGTTTCCACATATAAGACTACAAATTGGTATTTGCTTATGCGTTAAACATAGTTTTAAATTGCATTGTCATTTACTACTTAAACTTTAAAAGACAATAAAATACACCATAATCAAAACAAACGCTACAACTTTGAACTGCGATTTCATTGCTGTATCGCATCAGGTTGTTTTCCCAGCTCGACCCGTGCCTCTGGCGTGCTGCAGCATGCGCTCTCAGATGTTTGTCTCGTAAAGCCATTGAGGTATAGCCTACAACTCGAACACGCGGAAAAGAAAAAAAAGCTAAACGGAGCAGAAAGTTGTGCCTGCTTTAAGACCTACTTCTGGGGAAAAAACACATTATTAAGCAATTAAAAAATGTTATAAAGGTAATGATAAAGGTGTTAACCATCTTCATATAGTATTGATGATGCGGTCCACTGGAATGATTTGAATAATGTGGTTAATATGTCGCTAGTTATGGTCTATTGCATGCTGATGTGGATAAAGTACACTGTCTTATGTTTTCTGGCTCTATTTTTAAAGCTAATACATTGCAGTACCATGGATCTGCATGTTTTGATAGGTAACAGTCGGAGAGTTTTCATCTGATATGAAGAAAAGAAAGAAACACAAAAAAATCAAACCTGCACATTACTGCTGCACTTTTGTTAAGAGGTTTTCCCATTCCAATTTTTTAATGTTTGTTGCATTTCTAACACATTAACATGCTTCATCTCATCCGAATTTAACTGTCAAGAAAATATAACCTGAGTAATAAATACAAAGTGTAGTTTCTAAATGATTAATTCAATAACATTGGAAGTGAGATAACGTGCTCTCTGGGAGAAAGCACAACTAAGTTCCACTTTTCTGTCATCATTTCAAACAAAGGTGTCATTTGGCAAATTTGAGGCAGTTTTCTTTACCATAAACTTTGTCATGGGTGCATTTTGTCCCCTTTAGTCCATTTCTTACTGTTAAATATTGATATTTTAATAAGGGCTTGTTTGGTCTTATGCTTTTATTTATCTGGGTTCTTTTGCAAACTTCTCAGGGAGTTGATGCACTCTCCTGGAAATATCCATTGGTGTTTCATGTTTTTGTTTATGTTTAGAGGTTCATGCCATAATGTGATGTTGTCTCTAAGCTCAGCTTTCCAAAACTGTATTAATCACAGTTAACTTTCGATATAGGGCCAGAATAATCCAGACCAACATTTTTCTCTTTTTTGAAATGAAATAAGAATTGAAGAAGTACATTCTAAATTTACTGATTTAAAATGTGATAGATCATCTGAAATACTGCATTTGACCCTAAAAGCATGGACAAAAGAAAGGAGTCAAACACTTTTCTACTCATCCACAGCACCGACTCACTCCATGTTGTATAATAGTCTGGGGAACCCATAGTCAGTAGACTTTATTTATGGTGCTATAAAACAGGAAGGAGGCTTTGTCTCAGTGTTAATTAACCTCTAATGGGTTTAGTGGTTGGAAACAGCAGAGTGACACTGTAGTGAAAGTTGCTAATCAACAGGTGTTTGAAACATACTCCCCTGTGTATCATTCTTGATAGCGTCTCATGAGCTGCTAAAGATCATGGTCTGGTGATGCTTGCTAAAGCTCTAGTTACCACATATGTGTGAGTGGGTGTTGTTTTTGTCACACATAGTGCTGCTAAGCAGATTATGAGGTGGTAATTCAGAAGGTGGCAAAAAGATTTCAGATTTTGGTGCACCTGTTCAAGCTAAACCGTGACGATGCAATGTTTCATTTTGCAGGAATCTAATGATGCTCTTTAAGCTAATATGCCTCGGTGACAAATGTCTTCCAAAGGTCGGATTAATTGTAGCTCTTTATAATACTCAGATACTGTTTTGTTTCTTGTGTGCTAGAAGATTGCACAGAGATGCTGCGTAAACATCCTCAAGTGAGTGTTAAGTGAAAGAAACTGCCAGAGAATACCTTTGGGGACAAAGACGTCCCCTGTCCCCACATTCTTGACTAGTTGAAGTGTCCTGGGAGACAACAACAACCTGTTTGATTGACTGCTGGTGTTAGCTTGTTCGCTGACAGAAAGTGGTTTTGTATAACGATCTGTTGTAAGGTTTTGAACATACAGTCCCTTCACTCCAAAAAAAAACAGCCTTGTTCAGTTTCATCTTTTTTTTAAACTTATCTGTGCAAAAATATATTTAAATCCATTTGGATGCAGCCATAGATAGGGAAAAAAGTAGGTCGAGGCATTGCCTAAATATTTCCCTCATAATCTGGATCTATTTTTAGAGCAGTTTGTCCTGCTAAAACAACCCATGATTGGCCGTTTGACCTTTCTAGAGTGCAATGCCCCTCTTGGCCATTGACTATTGAACATCGGTATCACTCTCCTTTCAGATCCCAAAATGCTAAAAAGCTCTGAAAAATTAAAGGATATTGCCGAGAGACCCAATGACAATTCTTTCTCAGTTTAATGCCAAAGGGCATGACATCTTTATTAAAATGTTCAGGGATTATATTTACCCTCATTTGCCTCTAAAGGTCTATTAAGAGAAAGAATCCCAAAGCATAACAGCTCTTTTACTACACAAGATGGTAGGCATAAATTATTTATCCACGTAAGGAGGCAAAATGTGATAAACGTTGACTCTCCACTGTTACACCACCCACTACACATTGACCAGGTTTTGGTAAAGTGCCCTGATGGACAATATATGACTTCCACCAAGAGTTGTTTGTACATTATTAGGTGACTTTGAAAATTGAAAGAAGGAGATACCTCCACAGACTGGCAATAAAGTTGTTTAACTCTTTAAAATGAGACATGTATAACTTGTTTCTGTGTAGCTCTTTATGTCCACTTTAGCTTTATTTTTGTGAAAGCCTCTACATTAATCAACGTTGATAAATGAACACGGAAAGGCAGCTTTGAGATGGGGGTCATTTTGTGGCTTAATAACAGAACTGTTTTGTAAAATAGGCTCTAGTCTCATCTGACCAAAACTTGTGATTCCATATTGAGTGCCAGCAGAGTTTTGGAAACTTACACATTACATTTTAGGAGAGTTGGAAAACAGATTTTTTTTTTTTTTGGAATGCCAGCCAAAGAGTTGATTGCCATATTTAGACGGCTTCCAATTGTTGCAAACCTTTGCTGAAGTTACCTTAAAATTAGACTTTTATTTCCTTCTTTTTCCATCCCTATTGGAAGCCCCTGGTGAAAGGATATGACATGGTCCTTGTCCAGCTTTTTTTGTCACTTCAGTGATGTTTATTGATGAGTCAGGTAAAATGTTTAACCTTTGAGCCAAGGTACAAAAAAAGAAGAAACTCATTGTTCTCTTATTTTGCAAGCAGCTATTTTTTCTGTAAAATATTGTTTGAAGTGGCCTATGTACATTTGTAATTTAGTGCTGTAATGGCACTTTGATGCATCATCAGCGTCTTTTAGCCAACTGCTAAACTACAGTTTGTTGGTTGGTAATTTACGTCTGCTACTGCCCCATCATCTTCATCAATTACAGTGTACAGCTGCCTTCAGTGATAATTAAAGGTGCAGAGAGAGCTGTGCAACACTTAAGGGCCTTTAAATTTACAGTCGCATCAGCTAATTAATACTGTACCTTACATTTTATGGACATTTTGTTAAATGAATTTATGGACTATAACTTTTCTATGTTGAATAATACAATCCTAATGTTCTCATTACCAAAGAACAAAAATGATTCCTACTGGTAGAAATGTTTGCAATGCAATCCTGTATCAGGATCATACATTTTTAATGTGAGCCAGTTTGAGCTCAGAAAGACCTGATCCTCAACAAATCATCACGGTAAATGAAGGATGTGATTCAAAGACCTGTTGAGAAATTTATAAACATTGATAGGAACAGATTTTCAGTATTATTATTTTTTTATTTTTTTTTTGTTGTGGCTGATACCTTTTAAGTGCCAACAAATAAAATCCGACGCATGCCTTGAAAGACACTGCATTCCTGTTCCATCTTAAAAGACGGTCTCGCTTAAAGGCGACAGTGAGGCCACTTTCGTTCTTATTCGTATGTCATAAAACCCGGTGGACAAACCCCTTTCTAATCTCAGTGAATAGGATGAGAGGCTGTTGAGGGGCCATGGGGTTAACTGAGGTCAACCCATCGTAGTAACTGTGAGTATGTGTGGTGGTGGGGTTATCATCCATCTTTCTCTTTGTTCCCTGCTGTCAGCCTTTCTCTCATGTGTTTTTTTCTTCACAGACTGGAAAGGTTGACGTAAAGTTAAGGCAACACTAGTTATGAATTTATTTCAATTTAAATAGCTGTGGATAGTAGTTCATTCATATTATAATTTTCATGAAAAAACACTTTATCACAAGTCTACCTGTATGATTCTTTGTAAGTTTTTTATGTATATATTTAGTAAATTTCAGGCTTCATTAAGAGATGCTTGTGCTTAATTGAAGATCAATTAGACTTCATTCTCTGTACTTTGAGGAAGCACCCCCCACTGAGCAAATAAAGCATAAATGCAAAAAATAAAGCAAATTTTGAGAGATTCCTTTAGGTCAAAGATTGTGTGCAATGTATAGTCTGCTACTGCCATGAGATTTCTGCCTTGTTTTTGTTTTTTAACATATATAATTAGTCCCTGAAAAAATACTGAGATGAAATCTCAGTTATTTACAACCATTCTACGTACACCTAAATATGATTAAAAGAACTATTAGCTGAATTATGTAGAAATTAGGTACTCTTGGTATATTCTAGTGTTTAGCATGCAGAGGTGTTCTTTGGTGTTATGATTTCTATTCCTTGTTTATTCGTGGTATGCTTGAACAATACTGTACATCCAGTCCGCTGGACTTGTTAAAAAAATAAGGTTTAAAACGAAGAAAAAAAATATAGTTAGCCAATAGGGAGTGATGATTTAATCAGAATATCTTATGCAACCTGAGTTAGCTACTGGCATAGAAATTTATAAGGTCATTGTACCTTACAGACCTGTTTGAATTTCGCTATAAGGTTCCACATGTATTCATATTTAGCCATTGATAGTTTTTAATGAAAGCATATTTCTGGAGGGAACGACTGAGCAAGAATCCAATACAAGTTCTTCTAACTAATTGTTCACCTAGTTATACAAGTGAAACGGTCAGATTTTTCACTGAGTTTATTACATAAAAGTTGGACTATAGTAAATTGTGTCACTTGTAGTTTTTTCTGTTCATGAAAATGAAAAAAAAAGGTCATAGCCATGACAAAAATTATTACAGCGAAGCATGGGGCTGAATTTTAAATCAATTCAGCAAAATAATAATATATTATTCTTTATTTACCAAAGGATAATTTAGTAGACATGAAAAAGGGTATCACATTGAACCCCATGCTCTACTTTCTAAGCCCCTTCACATACTCATTATCTCACCTCTTTGGACTCCCAGCCAGCGCCACCCCTGCTTCTCCTCTCCACCTCTGCCTTTACTCCTCCCTGGAGCTTGCCTGATCACTGTTTCTGTGTTTGCGTGTGTGCCAGGTGAGCTCTGTCTAAACAAATCCTGCCTCCCACTTGTTTTGTCTAGCACGTCGCAGGCAGGCGGCTGGGCGGACAGCGAGGGCTCAGCGTGAAGCTGCTTTTCTTTAAGTGTTGAATGGGAGCCTCTTTAAAGACCAGTTGCTTTGAACAGTGTTCTCAAAGAGGTGAATTGAGAAATGACCTCACAAGAGTAAGGTTTAGTTTTACTAAGATCCTTTCTTTATTTAATCTTTTTAGTCCATCAAGAACCCATGGCAGATAAATTTCAAAAGAAAATAGGCGGATTTTTTCACATACTCTGAGTCTTAAATGTTACTCAGAATCCATTTATTTTATGATCCACTTTTTTTTTTGGTTTTGTATTTATATTTTCATACCTGTTGTTTATTTTTCTATCTTTATAATCTTGCTATATTTCGGTTTAATACTTTGCTTTAATTAGGGTCAGAAAGGTCTTGGAATATTTTTGCATTTCTCAAGTTTATGTTTCCTAATTGTTTATTGTTTTTTGTTCTGTGTTTTACTGTGTATTGCCTTAGGTCAGTATTTGTCTTCCCCCCTTGGTTAGTATTTTATTTGGTCTAAGTTCAGCTCTGTCTTTGTTAATAAGTCTTCCCCCTTCTGCATAACCAGATTCATTCATTTTTTTTGCACAATTTGAGGTATCACATTAGAAGAGCTTGACAGAAGCAGCAAAATTCAAATAAACGTACTAAATTTCACCAAAAAAGTTTTAACATTTGTTTGAGGTGGTTTTTGACTCTTTTGTCTAATGTAGCAAATAATTACTTCAAATGACTTTTTATCTGTTACGGCCACTGTTGTCCTGAATGCAACATTACACTCACACTTTTCTCTCAATGTCCCCAGATAGCTTATACGATTGATAATACTAGCTGACATGGTAAAGTAAGTAAAACATGCCTGATTACAACACATTTATTAAAACCTCGGTTCATCACTGCTCTCTGGTCCGTGTTAGCTTGCTAACTCTACTTCCTGTTTACTACAGCCAGGTGTAATGCCAACACACGACCACATTATGTTTTGCCTCTCCTCGTTAATTTTGCTCCAATGGATGTAAACATTAAGAAAGTGCATTTTCTGTTTTCCACCTTTTTTAAAGGTTCCCTCAGAATTTTTTATCAGAAATAAATGGAAACACGGCTATTAAATATATGAAGCTTTCTCCTATTGCCTCCCCTCTCACTCTGTATGGGCAGCATTGAAAGCATGCTAAACATCCTCCACATTATGCTCCTAAGCCAATCAGCATCATGTATGCCTCTGTCTCAGCTACTCTGTGCTGTCTCTGTCGTAGCATCTCCTGCAGCAGAAAGTATGATTATAGAAAGCTGCTCTACACATGAATTTTGAAAATGAATAGCATTATAAAAAGTTATACCATGAAGTCTAAGCTTTGTTTGATACCTCAAATGGCTTGATATTTTTGGCTGATATTAGCATTTTTTTTGTATCTGCTTTTACCAATGTGGGCCTGTGATTGCTGATTTGTTTTTTCTTTCAGCAGCCATGCCTTTAGATCACGTAAAGTGTTTGATTTGCTGCTTCAACCATTTTCTAAGGTTTTGTTTGAGTTGTTATTATTTGTAAGTTTATTTGTTTAAAGTAAAACTCGTGTAAAGTTCATTAATAATGTGTCATTTTTTTTATCATAAATGGAGGAAGCAAAAAACAAAAAGCCTCAAGAATCGGCCTCAAAAAATCGACAGCCCATTTTAGAGTTCGGTTCGGCTGATGTCATAATAATCATTGTTGGCATCAGCCTTAAAAAAAGACTGTTAATGGGGGGGGTTAATCTGTAGCATTGACTCTAATCTGCTAAAGATGCTTTGTAATGATTTAAAACAGGCTATTTATGTTCAAAACCATGCAAAGAAATTCTGCAAATAACAGCATGGAAAATTTTTCAGTGCCAAAAAAAAAACCAAAAACATTTTAATTTTCAACCCTTAATGGCTAATGGCTTAAAGGGAAAGAGTTATTTACTTGTAAAGGATGCACCAATCACTGTTTCCTATAGGTGATTCTTTTATTTTTTACTTAGTTGTATAGTTGGGTAATGAATAACAGAAGACAACTGTGAATCAACAACAGATTTTTGCTTTTTTTGGCAAAAACCAATTAAAGGTGACGAAATATATTTACAGAAGTCTTGAGTAGTAAAGGAAAAAGTAAATTTTTGATAGCAAAAAATCAGTACAAACCAAATTATGTTAAACATAATTTCAATGGAGACAGCTCAAGGATGTATTAGTGAACTTCTGTTTCCACTAGGTGCACGCTATGAGGTATCTGTGTTATTTCAAGAGGAAGTCGGGCCTGGCACAACATGATAGTGTTGAAAGATTTGTAAGTTCCTCCCTCAGGATACAATAAGCGTATACAAACACACGCATAAAGCAAAGCTTGACATCATGCTGGGGGAACAACAAAGTGCTGTTACTGATGAGAGATGAGTGTTTTCTACAGGAAGCTTCACTTATTTCAGAGTCGGCATGAGGAAATTAAGTTATCCCTCCATCATGCAACAATTAACAAAGATGTAGTGGAAACGGTTGCAAAGTGAGGCCGTTCGGAAAGTGTGAAGTTTTTATTATGGAAATAAACTTTGTTTTTATTATGGAAATAAACTTTGGAAAAGTGCTTCTGGCATGCTTTAAAAAGTGCTTTGAAATCTGCAAGAACATAGATAAAGGTCTTGAAGAGGTCTGTTGAAGTTCATATAAAGCACTGTGTCCTTCTTTTATGCATGTGATGGAATATAAGAGTCCCCTGACTTTTTAAGCTTGATCAAAACCTCTCCAGTGAGATAATAATGGTTTACAAGGGAGTTGGCAACAAATGTGGGTCCTGGAGGCTGAGAAGAGGGTCACCTTTAGAGCAGTGGTAGCTGATCTACGATGTGTCGACTGCAGGCAACTGAGGGATTTGGTCTTCCTAAACTTTTACGAAAATAACATACTGGGCTAATGTTCGCTTACACATACCCACGCTAGGCTGGCAGTGTCCTAAATTATTTAAATGTCATTTGTCGTGTAACTGCTATGGGAAAGGTTTCAAAGCTTTGACCGTTTCAAAAAAGAATTGTGCAACTGCAAGAAGCAAACAATTTCTGCCATAGAGATAGGAATGAATAGAGATGGGGAAGCCATAAAGATGCATGCACACACCTAAATGGTTATATAGGGCACGGCCTTCAAAAGGTTTAAGTGTATTTAAACATGTGCAAACATGTTTTCACACACAGATCTGATTTTCATGCTTTTATTTATCATATCTGATAAATGAATGCATGATTTATCATATCTGAAATAGATTGCGGCTGCTGTTTTTGCATCTGCACATTTTAGAGTCAGGTGCAAAGTCATTCAAAAATGTCTGCAGTCTTTGCAGCCAACTGGGAGACTTTAGTACAATGACAGAGAATCTTTTCACATGTGGACATATTTGAACTGCCCCAAATGAAAATAGTAAAATAGATGTCTCAGAGGTCAGCAAAAATGAACACAGTGGTAAACAATTCTATATAAGCAGTTAAACAAAAAAAAAAAACCATCATGCTTGAACTTAAATAGTGCAGCATGTTTGTTTGAAGAAAAATAAAAACAAAGAATAAAAAAAGCTACAATAGAGCACTCATCCCAGAGCCTGTAAAGGAACATTGAGGGGGGGGGGGGGCTGAAGATACACTTCTCTAAGTTTTGCAAAGAGGGATTATGTGTTTCGCATGAAGTTATGTTTTATCACATTATTATAGGTCTGTATTTATATATTTTTGGCCAAGTGCGTGTTGTGATGAGTGGAGGGCGGTGCATCTAGCTGAGCAGAGCTTAATATTGCTGCTGTTGCTGCAGAAGGGACTGAACAAAGTCGGCTTTCTAGGTTATATGATTTAAGTTGGATATTTTAAATTAAACTTTTGTTATTTTCATTTTTTCCTTTAATTCTGTCTGTAACACTTCAGAACACTTATTCAGAGGGAAAAATATCATTATTATTTTTTCATATTATTATCGTGATTACCTTGTGTTGTAATCTGTGAGTAGTGTGCAGGTAAGCTGTTGGCTGAAAAAGTTTTCACAACCTGTTTTGAGTACTGGTAGTTGGCGTTAATATAGTCTAATTTCTGGTCTAACATGTGCTATGGTTTAAAAGATTTAGAGTTAATCACACTAATTACCCTTGATAATATCTTGATCACATCCTAAAAACAACCATGCATGAACGTGTCCCTGTAAAACAAAGTTTTTATCTTCTCTCATACTATGTATACTTTGGTGAAATTTTGAAAGTTGTTACATTAGCAGTTTTTGAAGATTTTAATAAAAAAATCAATCAAAATCATCCAGTTAATTTTAATATTGTATTTGTAAAGTCAGCATTAGTTTAATACATATTTTTCTAATTGGCTTCCTTGGCTTGTCGAAATCTACAGTGTGTGCTTTAATACACATTAGGTTAGATCTGATCCTTGTGATAGACAACATAATTTTTCATCTCAATGCAGATTTGTTTACTTTAAGTTATTTACTTTGTAATAGAGTTTTCAAAAAGTTATGAAAATGTGAATCTACGCTAATGCAGTATATTTATGTAGCTGTGATTATGTTTATTGATTGTTATTTTCGGACAATAAAGCAAAGGAGATGTTCTAGAATTTGATATTTATGTACATTAAAAAAGACTTTTGTGACTATAAGATAAATGAAAAATGATTTTCAAGCAGTTTAACTTTTTACTATTTACATTGTTATAGAATTAAACAAGAGTCACACCATTCTCAAATAAAACACCTAGACTTCCAGTATTTCCTTATAGATATAGCAGAAAATAATATACCGTACAAGTAAACTTAGTAGGAAGAAGTCAAGCAATATATTAAAAAGGCAGCCAGTTTTCAGTGGTGTAGATAGGTGAGACTATGTGAGGATCTTCATTAGATTAGAATTGTTTATAACTGACATGTTCCTTGTTTCCTGGCATAATGGGAAAATCATTTAGTCTCTTAGTAGTTTACAGCACTGCGTAGGAGATTTGACCCACTCATCTTTGCAGGATTGCATGATCAGACTTTTAAAGGTCATGTCAGATCATCTCAGCAGGATTCAGGTAAAAATTTTGACTAGGCTACTCCAAAGTCTTCGACTTGTTGTATAGTATCTGTAAGGTTAAAGGCAAGTTTTATATGCATAGGGAAAGAATGTCCAGAATATTATCTGAACCAATACTGCATCAATAATTTGGGGAAAAGTAGGGAAAGTTAAGGGGGGAAGAAGGGGAATTCAAATTCAGCTCGACCTGTCAGCTTTTAAAAACAGAACTAACACAGTAGAACTAAAAAGGGGGCCTTACATTGTAAAGTCAGACCCAAGCCAAGATTATTGCTCATGTAGTTTCTGGACTATTGAACTGGCTGACAGGAAGATATCTGCAGAAAGCTGTTTTTATGACTGAAGATCACTCTGAGACTGGAAACATATCTATCCTGGCTTAGCTGTTTTGAATCTATGGTAGTTCCCAATCATTTATCACAACTAAAGAAAATACAAGTTGACAATGAACATATCAATTTAAAAAGTAGAAGAGAAACAAGATGAAATATTACAGGATTTAAGATAAAAATAGATCAATGTACCATAATCAACAATAGAAAGAAACATGGTTTGCAGAATCTAATCCAAACAGCTGATAAGCCTGTTTCTGACCCATTCTGTAAAGGCTTTGGGACAGATGCTGGTTCCTTCTGAGGCTGAACTCAGCCCTCTTTGCAGTTAAGATGTCAAATGGTAGGAAATGTCGTGAGGGACTTCCTAGAATTGGATGTAGGGGAGATTAAATGATATATTAATTTAGTCTACATAGGAAAAAATAGTTTTACCCTCTATAACCTGATAAAGATCGAATATAGCAACAATCCAACACTCTAGGAATAATAATGTTTGTACCATATTATTATTTTCTAAAATATATAGTTGTTATTTTTATTAAAAGGTATGCTTGTATTCAACTCCAACAAGAATCTGTATTTAAAATTGGCACTAGGTAGGGGTTATTTTGGACTTTGTTAATTAGTTAAATAAGATATTTAGCTTAAATAAAGGTTTTAGTTCCATTTATGAGAAACTGATATAAAGGTAATTGTAGTGCTAATTAGCGTTGAAACAATTAATCAGAGTAATTGAATACTGAAAAAATTGTCAACTGATTTATTATTCAATTAATTGTTAATTGGAGTATAGAGACTCTAAAACATGCCCTTAGCTCGCAGAGCAACCAGATTATACCAAAATTGTAATATATATATATATATATATATATATATATATATTTAAACATTTTGTGTTTGAAAAAAAAAACCTTTTCGTCTTTCAATATGCTCAGAAGTCCTTAAGTGGAAAAGTTTCAGTTTCAACTGATTTAAATTATGTAAAAGATCTTTTTTTAAGGAACCTTTTGCTGTCAAATTATGAATCGATTAATCGAAAAATAATGGACATATTAATCAATAAGCAAAATTATCCTTAATAGCAGCCCTAGTGCTAATGAGGTTATTCTATAGACCTAGGGTCCAGCCAGGACATTTTCAAGGAACCTGGAGAGAAGCATTCCATTTTATTTTCCATTTTATTCTTTCCATTACTCCTGTGTCACAAATTTTAAAACCCTTGCATTTCCCATGGCCTTAATCAGGAAAACAACAGTTTTGCACCACAGCGTTTCACCATACTGCGATACACTACTATCACCTTGTTGACTGTAAAGAGAAAAGACTCTATATTTGAGTTAGAGTAGGTGTCACTTTATTTAACCAGTGTCTCATTTTGAGCTAATCTCGGTTGCTTCAGAAATTACTAAAATGTGCTGAGATGGAGGTCTTACTATCAGCAGAGAACCGCTGGTTTTTAAATCAGCTCTTATTCCAGATGAGTGTCCCAAAAGCTGGGCCTTAATGTGATAATCATTATTTTGCATAGACGGCTTTCAATACATAAAACCACCCAAACTGCCTAACCAAGTGTTGAGTCGGATGGATTTTTTTTTCTTTAGTAATGACTGTTATTGTGGAGAGTGAAGAGGGAGTCTGATTCCTGAAACCACTTACCTGCAAAAATGTATATATACATCACTGGTGTATGTTTGCACTTGCCCTCTTCTGTATGAAGTGTAGGCGGTTCGACGCTCCAAAGACAACACCGAGAAACATGTGAAGAATATTCCTGCGTAAAGATCACAGCTGTGCTGAGAAAATATCTTCACATCTCGGCTGCTTCTGTTTAGTCAACAATTGAAAGATTAGCAAAGAATGTCGTCTCATTTTTCATGTTTTCAAGAGGCGTTATTTGCCTTCATCCTGTGAGCACAAAGTTGAATTAGACAAATTGTGACGTCTACAGCTGCAATCACAAAACAAAGTATTATTTACTTTTATTTAAACAGGTAATCCCATTGAGACTGGTGGTCTCATTTACAAGAGAGACCTATTGTCATCAGTTGTGGAATAGATTAAAGATATAATAAAACAGAACTAAGCTGTTTATGTACACAGCCAGAGATTAGCTTAGATCTCGCTGTCCTATAGTTATGGAATGAAACTCAAATCAGATCCAATGACAATCCTACAAGCAAATGCTAAAACCAGTGCGCATTCCTATTTATGGTTCTTTTAGAAATTAAGCCACGCTTCTGTGCCCCTCCTCCTGTTTTCTGCCTCTCATCATGTTTCCTGGGTATTGATCTATGTTTGGGATTTTTACATCAATGTGTCCCTTCATCTAACATTATTTTTTTCTTTTCATCCAAGCACTTCAACTGTTTATCTTACTTGTTCTCTTTTTTTAATAAAGTAAAGGGAAACAAAGCAGTTTTAGTTTGATTAAACTCCTTGGGGCTAAACAAAAGAGAGATGGAGAAGCAGAAGGACCAGTCTGAACAAGGAGGCATTGTGTAGTCCCCCCCACTTGTCTTAGACTGACTATGTTCATTACAGCACACTTCAGCAACCTTCTTCCAACAGCTCAGCTAATATGTACCAAACCAGCTCGTCTGGACAGCTCAGGGATGAGAGGAGAAAGCTAATAAGAAAGGTTAGCAGGCGTTCTTGTTTTACCTGCCAAAAAAAATATTGTTCCAACATTTTTGTCATTATTATGTTGTAACACAAATCCAACACCTTCAGTGCTTATCAAGCCAATGTTTTATAGCTAAAAAACAAAATATTTTGAAAGCATTGATCAAATCCTTGTCAATATCCATTTTTTTCAGTTAATAATAAAGATAATAATACATTTATTAATAATGCATTTTACATTCATAAGAATCCCAAAGTGCAACAGAAGTGGGATTTAACCATCCCCAAGGTAACAAAGATTAAAAACACAACATAACTAACTATGCAAATAAAAATATAAGAGTTTTACAAAGCCTTTTTAAATAGAAAAGTCTTTAAGGGTTTTTTAAAAACCTCTACAGATTGTGGAGCCCTTAGAGACGAGGGGCGACTGCCTGAAAGGCCCGGTCTCCCATAGAGGAGAGTTTAGTCCGGGGTTGGTGGAGGCAGTATGAAGAGGAGGTAGTGGAGCGAAG
>JAUZNJ010115472.1:4936-19640 GCA_034780135.1 Jordanella pulchra | reverse complement strand
ACCTAGCACTGATCCCTGTGGTACTCCACAGGTAACCCTGGACGATGAGGAAGATTTATCATTGACATGAACAAACTAAAATCTGTCAGATAAATAAAATTTAAACCACCTTAGTGCTGTTCCATTAATACCTATAACATTTTCAAGGCTTTCCAAAAGAATATTATCATCGACTGTATCAAATACAGGACTGAGATCTAACAGAACAAGTACAGATACAAGTCCATTATCTGAAGCCATGAGAATATAATTAATGACTTTCACCAGACCTGTTTCAGTGCCATGATGAGCTCTAAACCCTGACTGAAACTCTTCGAAAAGGTTATTATGGTCTAACTGGTAACAAACTTGTTTAGCAACATTTTTCTAAAGAATTTTAGATAAGAAAGGAAGATTAGAAATAGGTCTATAATTGACCAAGTTATCTGGGTTAAGAGACGGTTAAGTAAAGGTTTAATTACAGCTACCTTAAGCAGGGATAGATTAATCATATCTAAAATGGTGGTGGAAATCAGAGGGAATACTTCCTTAAATAACTTTGTTGGAAATGGATCTAACATACAAGTTGAAGGCTTGGATGAAGATGTTAGTTTTGCTAACTCTGAGAGTTCAACTGGATCAAAACGGTAAAAACTCAGTTCAGGTTCTATAGTTACCTCAGATGCAGCATCTCCTTCTGCAGATAAACCAGTCATATGTGGAGGAGTGCAAACGATCTTGTTTTTAATAGAATCAATGTTATTTATAAAGAATCACGCAAAATCATCACTGCTAAGAGCAGGGGGAATTGATGATTCAACAGAGCTATGGCTCTGGGTGAGTTTGGCCACTGTATTAAAAAGAAATCTAGGATTGTTCTTATTCTCCTCTATTAATGAGGAGAAATATGCTGCTCCTGCTTTATGGAGGGTCATTCTATACAGCAGTAAACTGTCTTTTCAAACTGGATAGGATTCCTGTAGGCATGTAGAGCATAATTTTCTCTCCAGTTTCCTAGCATTTTGCTTCAAAGTATGCAGCTCTGTATTAAACCAAGAAGCCAGCTTTCTATTTTTTTAAATATTCTTTTTTTAAAGGGGCTACGTTGTCTAAGGCAGTACGCAGGGAACCAGCAACCCCATCAACATAATCATCAACTTCCGAGAGGGAATAAACTGATTTTTTATACTCTGTAGTGTTATTCAGCAATACAGAGGAGATAGAAAGTGAAACGGATTATTTAAAATTTATAACTGCATCTTCTGATAACGCTCTGCTAAAGTGAAACCTTCGTTTGGGGGAGGAAAACTCTGTTAAAGTAATTTTGAAAATTACTAAAAAGTGGTCAGAGAGGACAGGGTTTTGAGTAAATACTGTTATTTCTTCGCATTCAATGCCATAAGTCAGCACAAGGTCCAAAGTATGAAGATGGAAATGTGTGGGAGTATTTACATTTTGAACAAAGCCAATGGAGTCTAAGATAGCATTAAAGACTGTATTTAATCTATCACCTTCAATGTCAACATAGATGTTAAAATCCCCCACTATAAGGATCTTGTCAGTATTTAACACTAAGTAAGATAGGAACTCTGAAAACTGATCTAAAATTTCAGAGTAACGACCTGGTGGACAATATAATGCTACGAAAAGTAGAGGTTTCGTTGCTTTACAATTTGAATGAGGGAAGCTAAGAGTTAAATATTCAAAAGAATTATAACTATTGACTTGATTTGGGCTAATCTGCAAGTCAGACTGAAAGATTGCTGCTACTCCTCCTCGCCCAGATTTTCTGGGCGTGTGAAAATTTAAATAACTAGAGGGAGTTGCCAAATTTTTGGTCACATAATCCTCTTGCTGCAGCCAGGTTTCTGTAAGACAACATAAATCAATTTGATTATCACAAGTCATTAACTAACAGACTTTTTGAAAAAAAGTCAGTTAGTCTGTTAGTCATTAACTAACAGACTTTTTGAAGAAAGAGACCTTATATTAAGTGTGGCAAGGTGCACACTACAGAGGGCCCCGGGCGGGATTTGATCCCAAGACTCCCAGGTGAAAGTCACACGTGCTAACCAGTCAGCCTTTGGCTACACAGCTGAAGTTCTGGCCTACTGGAAGTATAGTGACAGGACCCCACACTGTCACATCTCTCCCCCTTTTTTCCAAAGCACATCCTCGTGCTCCACACAGGCTGTCACAATTAATCCATGGACCGGTTTAGCGGCATAGCACATGGATCCTGCCAACAACGCCAAATGTGGCAAGGTGCACACTACAGAGGGCCCGAGCGGGATTTGATCCCAAGACTCCCGGGTGAAAGTCGCACACGCTGACCAGTCAGCCAAAGGGATATCCCCTTGGCCAAGTAGCCAAGGCGCATGATTAGTTGGAGGCATAGTGACAGGACCCCACACTGTCACATAAGTAAACCACATTTAGTTGTTTTAACTTTTTCCCTGATTTGAGTCATTTTAATTTTAATTAGATTATCATGGTTTACTCCTTTAGCATACTTTTCTAATTTACTTTATTAATGGTCGTGGGCAAGACACTGTCTGGATGGAGTAAAGAGTGGGTAACAGTAGAGAAGCTGCATAGGGGTGTGTTAAACTACAACTCTGCCTCCTGGTCTGCACCGTGGGCTGTCAGGATTTTGGAGGACTAATAACATTGTCCAGATTTCTGGAAAGAAGAGATGAACCTTCCAAAGTGCGATGGATGCCTTCTCTCCCAATCAGACTAGGTTTTCCCGAAAAAGATTGCCAATTATCAATGTAGCCCACATCGTTTTCAGGACATCACCTAGACAACCAGCGGTTAATTGATGACATGCGGCTAAACATGTCATCACTGTTCAGATCAGGGAGGGGACCAGAGAAGATTTTGGCAAACATCCACACCGAAGCAACACTAATTTTAGTGACCTCCAATCGGCGTAACTGGGTGTCATTACCACCAGCGTGAATAACAATCTTACTGTATTTAACCTTATCCTTAGCTTGCAGTTTCTGGTAGGATTTGATGTCGCCCGTTCTGGCCCCTGGCAAGCATTTGACTATGGTCCCTGGTGTCTCCAATGCCACATTTCTGACTATAGATCTGCCAATTACCAGAGAGGGCTTCTCAGTGGGTGCATCACTGAGTGGGGAAAATCGATTGGAAACGTTAACGGATTGGTGCGTTTCTGCGTACTGTCACCCAGTCGCCTCACTGCTCAGGCACTTTTGGAGGACCACTATGTGGAGATGTCTCTGGTCTCTTTTGCTCCAGGCTGGTAACTAGGGGGGCTACCCTGACACCTGGTTGTTCAACAGCCTGAAGCCGGGTCTCTTACTTTGACACCCTTGCCTCCAAAGCTACCAAAAAACTACACTTGTTACAAATACCATTATCACTAAGGGAGACAGAGGAATAACTGAACATCTGACACAGAACAGGAGAGAGGAGAGGGAGATTTAGACAGAGTAGGAAGAGAGTTAGGAGAGAGAGAGAGAAGCCATAGCAATGCTAAGCTAGTGCTAGCCTAGGCTAACTACCTCTAAACAACCAGAAATAAAAGTTGTGTGATTACAAGTGCCTAGAAGAAAAGTGCAGCAGTAGAAGCTGTTTTTAAAAGTGCTTCTGGACAATTACAATAAGTTAGAGATATCACAGAAAAGAGAACTAAGCTCAGATGGAGGAAGCCCAAGCAGCACCTCAGAATGCAAGTCAACAATCCAAACAGCGATCAAACAGGAAGTGAATGCAACACAGCTCACCAACAGCAGCAACAGCACCCTCTGCTGTCCAAATTATTGTTCTAATCTTTAAGGTGCAGTGCATTTTTCTTTTTGCTTTAAGATTAAGGAAGATGTTTAAAGTTTACTTTGCGATCACTGCTTTTGGAGACCTCTTCACTCCTTTTGGATGTACTTGAATAGCATCATGGTGCAGGTATCACAGTCAAGCTCATATCGTCCAACCTGCATCTTTTCCAAGAATTTATGGGAGTGTTTTTCTGTTTAAAAAGATGTCATACAACGTTACCTTTGGTTGCATTTAGAACCTGGAAGGGTTAATGCCAAAAAAAGTGCCCCATATCCAACCGTGATTCACTTTTTTTTTCCGACTGACTGCACCAAAAAATTGGAATCACATCAATAGATTTCTATGAGTGCGTTATTAAACCTTTTTTAACCAAAAACTTATCAAAAAGACTTAATTTTTTTGTTGTTTTTCAACTTTCATAATACTCAGCAAATATATCTATATTAATTTCTTGATTTCTTCATTAATTAAAGCTTTCACATAGGCAATCAAAAGGCTTCCTACTGACCAGCAGTCTGCCAAAGGAGCCAGCATGATAAAACAGTTAGGAGATACCGTGCAGAGGAAGCAAACATGCTACTACGTGCAGCTTCATCAACAACCAGACAGATGGGGAGAGTGGTGGGGTTTACTCGAGAGCTACTCTTTAGACGAGAACAGATCGCTGAGTATATTTGGAGAAGTGTAACTGCCATCTGCTCAAACTGTTACAGGAGGGATCGTGGAGTTTCCATTTACAAACTCCAGCAGTAATCAATGCTCTCTCTTCTCGTTATATGCCATAGATTCGCACAAAGCTTGGGTTAGATCTTATTCATTGATGGAAATCATCTGTGTGTCTAATTGATAACGCATGCACTGCATTTGTTGAAAAAAATCAGATGTCGCAACATGTACTAAGCAACTGCTTCAACCATTATCTCCAATTGCAGCAAAACTCATTCTTTGCAGAGTGTTCAACCAAATATACTTGTCTTCAGGCCATTCAGTACAGACCTGCAAAAGTGTGCAGCTCTAAAGGTTTGAGAAGTAAATACCCTATTTCTGTAGATGACTCCTGGCAGAGGCCAAAACATTGCATCAATAGGGATTTGAAAGGAAGTGCCAGTGGATGTCAGATTTTTGTGTTTGATCCAAAATACCACCTTTTAAAGCCATAAGAACCCCTCAAGCATCTGAGAGCGTAGAGAGGTAGAGGGAAACCTGATCTGGGACTTTTTCAACTGCAACTAGATGGTTTTATCTCAGAAAAGCAGCACAAAATTGATTCTGTTTTTTAATAGTTTTGTTGTTTGTTTTTTCACAAGGAAGGCTTATTAGTCTAAAAAAACCTGTTTTAGTTGAGGAAGACCTGAACATTTGCAGGATCTGTTCTGTAAAGCCAAACATATATCAATTAATGTAATTCTCATTTTTTAATGTTACACCCAAAGGTTTTATATGATCAAAGTAGTAGTTACGTATATCCATCAACGATTACTCAAGTAAATATCAATTTTGTTTTCAGATTATGGCTTTATGCGTACAGGGACAAAACGTTTATTAGGCTGGACAACAATTCAAAGTAAACTCGCAGATTTTCCTCTGGATGTCTTAAAAAACAAGGATTTATCAGTTAAACCCAGTTGAGAACTTGTAACAAGACTAAAAGGGGTCTTCATGCTGAAAAACTTCAAATGAGCAAAAGGTTATTCAAACAATTTTGGAAAACAAAATTTAACTGAAATTCCTTCAAAGTGACAAGGAAAGAGTATTGACATTTGTTTCCACTAAGATTTTCTGTTGATGAAATTTCACTATCCATCTAACTAAGAGTAAAACAACAGATGGGATCACAGGTCTTTTACTTGCAGCAAGGATTTCAAGAGATAAAGCAGAGTTAGTGCAGCATCTCCCCAGATGGAGTCCAAGTTTGAGCTACCTAATACAAAAAATGCATCTATTCTCTTTCCAGGCTCCTGACCACAGCCCTTTTTTCCCCGAATCCCCCCACAGACTGACAACCCTCAGCAAATTAGCATATAAAGGATGCCTGGTCTTGGAATGGTTAAAAAATAAAACAGATCTTAACATTTTTCTTACATGATCTTCATCTAATTTTACATTTCAGTCTTAAACACACTGGTTTATCACTTTATTTGAATAAAAGCAAAATATTTACTGTATCTGTTTCTTTACTGCATTTTCTCTGTTTAGCTCAGCTTGTTTTGAAATAGAAAATATACAGTGTCATCAACAGGCAAGGCCCACCTTTCATTTATTTAAATTCAAACCATACTTCTACCCTTAATTAGCTGCTGCTGAAAATAATTAAAGACTTGCCTTCAAGTCTAATGAGTGCGTCTGGGGAGCTAAATAAGAAGCTGATGGCCACACGCGTTCCAACATCAATCCAATTATGCCTGCGTCCTTGTCAGTAGCTTCCATACATGAGGGGACAAAACAATTTTAGCCCATGCCCAATGAAACACATCAAAGTGTGTGACTGGCTTATGCAACGTCACCTACAGACTCTGGCTGGGCCACATCCGGTCTCCTTGAAGCAGAGGGGTTTCAATCGCTGTTGGGGAGAGAACGGTTATTAGAAAGTCTCTGTGTGAATGCAGAGTTGGGGGGGATTTCCATTCTGAGTGGTGGCAGGAGTCATATGGGGGAAATTTCCTACCAAACAACAAGAGTAGATATGCTCTGTATTTTCTCTAGCTCAAAAATGTTCCTCTTTCTGCCTGCCTACTTTTCCTCCCAGCAAACCTGCTCCCAACGGATCAAATGTGCTCACAAACCTGTCTTCCTTGCTTGCGAATAAACGTATGAACATATTTATACCATCTAAATTAAAGGTATAGCGAATAATCAAACAATGATGTGATCAACTGACGGCAACGATGCCTCATATTCGCAATTCCACTGATTATGCATCTAGCTAGCTTTGATTGTGGCTGAGAGTCTCAAGAAGCAACCTGAACATTTTATGAGAAGGAAAGGAAGGCTTTAAAGAAAGAAAATAATCCAGATTGTTTTTGAAAGATTCCTTCGGATACAGGTAGAATGGCCTTGCTATTGCCCAACTAAATAAAAATTGTCTTAGGATTTTCTTACCTATATTTCAGGAAAACATCATGCATTATACCTTTAATCAATTAAAGTTATGCATGATATTATTAAATACATACATTAACACATACATTAGATGGGTTTAGTTGTTACTTATCTCTAATTACTTATGAGATTCCTGGATAGCTGCAGAGCCTTCTCCCTTATAAAACGCAAAAACCAGCTGTGAAAAAAACATGAGTTCTGTATTTGTCAATCATTCCTGTATTTTTGTTGTCTGTTTATGATTAATATGCTAACAGTTAACATGTCAGTTAGTTAGGACAGTCCATTTGAGAGTATCACTGCTGCCAGCCTTTGGCTTAGTGAGTAACTGCTTGTTCCAGAAGTTGTGATTTACATCTACATTGGAAAACAAAATCAACTTGTAGGGGTGACCACTGACCACCCCTGGCGCCCCTTCTAGTTACACCCCTGTACATCTCTCCAACTGTTTCTTATAATGCTAATTTCAAAACTAAACATCCATCCACCTTCTCCTGCTTATTTCTTTAAGGTCGCGGTTGGGCCAGTGCCCATCTCTGGCAGACTATGGGCGAAAGGTAGGGTACATGCTAAAGAGGACGGCAGTCTGTTGCAGGGCAACACAGAGATGTATAACCATGCAGAGACACACTCACACCTAAGGACAATTAGTTAACAGTCATGTGTTTGGACTGTGGGAGGAGGACGGAGTACCCAGAGAGAACCCACGCATGCACAGGGAGAACATGCAAACTCCATGCAGAAAGACCTGGGCTGGTACTCGAACACGGAACATTGTTGCTGCAAGGAAACAGTGCTACTCTCTGCTTTCTATGAGTGTGTTATTAAAGCAAAGTCCTTGTGAAAATAGTTAAATACATGCTCCTTATCAGACATATAGAAAAAAGGGTTGCTTTATTGTTAGGATTTAAGTTTAGGACTAAGGTATGACTTAAGTGAAGGTTTGCCTCTTCATGAGTAATGGTCATGTTTAGGGTTAAACCATGGATCTGATTAAAAATTAACGGAAGTCTATGCAACATCTCTGTAAGGGGCAGGAAGACATAATTGAGTGCGAGGGTGTGTAGCAAAGGGAAGGTTTGCTCTGAATGTAAACAAGAACAACAGGAAAACAAATAGGTGGTCCCCCCCCCTGCTGCTTCCTGCCCAGACCCAATCGATGATGCATGATAAGGCAGCGGCGAGACCTCGGGGGGAGACAGATGGAGTCCAGCATCTGCGGAGCAACGGCTGTCAAACAAAGCCAAGACAGTGAAGATGCTGTTTTTGCATTCCCAGAGGAGGCACTGCTGCAGTTAATTAAAAAGCTGTAAATGAAATATGGTGGGCAGATGGGCCAGGCTATAAAGAAGGAAGGCACCATGCACTCATTGTGAGTTTCTACATTATACCTTTTAACTTAAAAAAATGTAAATTTGAACTACATTTATTACCAAAAGGAATAAAGACTTGTATGATTATTATAATTTTAAAATGCAGATTATATTTTTGGTGTTTATGTATATTAGTATGAGTATTTCAGTAGTAGTAAGCCACTAAATCACAGTAGAATTATAGTTTTTTTATCCTGTAAACAAGCACATTTTTAAGAAAAGAATCTTCAGTTATGGAGTTTTAATATCAAGAGGCATATTAGTTTAAATCTACGAGCAGACCTTTCCTCAACGGTTAACCATTGCCAATTATGGCATCTCAGAAATGTGTTTACTTCAACAATATTTTGGTAAATATGGTTATTCTAATTAATCTTTTCATGGGATATCACTGAAGGTCTATCCCTTCAAAATAACGTAACACTCAGCCTTTAATTGTTTAAACCTCTGAAAATAAAAATTATGTGAAAATGTTCATATTTTGACCAATTAGTCAAACTTTTTAGTGATCATCATAATTTTTCCAGCAGCAGCTTAGCTAACTTGAGCTGCACAGGTTTCCACCAGAATCCTCACACTCACACCTAGGGACAATTGATGCCAATAAACCTAACAGTCATGTTTTTGGACTGTGGGAGGAAGCTGGAGTACCCAGCGAGAGCCCACACATGCACGGCGAGAACATGCAAACTCCATAGCCCAGGCCGGGCTCGAACCGAAAACCTTCTTGCTGCAAGGCAACAGCGCTACCCACTGTTCCACCGTACAGCCCCTCTGTACATTCCTGCACGTAGTTTTCCTGATGTCTGGTTCACTAGTTTGGTGGTGTGTGGCACCTTTTGTATGTTTTGATAACCACTTTTATTTTGTTTTATTTGGTCCTTTAGCTTTAAGTGGTTAGTCAGGAAGTCTTTTATGTTTATTTTATTTGTTTGGCACAACCATCTGTCCCTTCCTCCCCCACAGGTTGCAGCAGCAGGTATCCTTCTCAGACCAATCAAATAAAACATAATTTCAATCATTTTTTTAAATCGTGCTGGCTTTATTCCTTGGTTGTTGGTGTTTTACCCCCTTGGGAGTTGTAACAATCTGTAAGAACACAAGTTCAGAAGTTACAACTTCGCATAAGTACAAATAAAAATGTATGAACATGAAACACACATTTATGAATAGGAATTACACATTTTTAAAAGTCAGAGTCATATATTTATGAGAATCATAGACTTATGAATCTCAAAATTAGAAGATAGAATCACAAATATGAATACCAAAAGCACAAGTGAGAATCATACATTTGTAAATACAAATTTCAACATTACAAGTGCCAATTTACAAGTATAAATAACATCTTTAACAGTGAAAAACAGAAATTTATGAATATAAATCCCAAATTTATTTGGTGAGAATTACAAATTCACAAGTAAGAATCATGACTTTGTAAATCCCAATTTTACAAGATGGAATCAAAAAATTACAAGTACAAATCCCAGATTTATGACTAAGATTAATAAATCAATGAATACGAATCCCATTTTTATTGACCACCCAGGAAGTTCTGGATCTAACCTGGAATTCTTTCTAAATAAAGCTTCTGAAAGTAATGCTTGGTCATTTCCATCTGTTAGAATTATTTATTGTTTATGTGTTTGCTTGTTAAACCCAAATAATACCTGCCTTAGGCTAATGTTTTTTTCCCCAAGCAGTTTATCTATACATGTGGAAATGAAATTTGAGCATACAAACTGAAAGGATAATACTAACAGTGAGGTTTGTCAGCGTGCATTTGGATTGTCCTTGATCTAGAACACTGTGTTACCTCGATATGGCTGAAGCCAGCGATGTCTCTTCATTTACGAACATGTATGTGATTTAATGATGTGGCAAAGTGTGACCCTGGAGATGAATAAAATGCTTCTTTATCTATTATTCTGGACAAACAAGCCCGATGGTAATCATTGTAAACTGAGCCATTTCTCTGGTCTAAGGAAGATAAATTCTGTTTAACCTGTGGTCATGTCTTTTAATAAGAAGTGTTATTCAAAGTGTTTGTTATGATTGACAGAAAGTTTGAATGTGTTCCTTTATACATCCATCCATCCTTTTGTACCTACCCAACATCAGGTTCACGAGAGAAACAATCAGAGACTCCATTTTATACTGATGGACACAAAGGTCATTCCCATGCCAGGAGTACATTATCCTTTGAACCGTTTGTGATCATTTGCCCAAACGACAATTGACTCCTTTCGATAAGGAGAAAGTCTTCATCCTATCTCTTTAGCTAAACCCAGGCAGGAAGTTATTTCAATTGTTTTTATCTGCGATCTTGTGGTTGATAGTTGGGTTAATTTTAGTCTAACTACATCAATCTATACATATTTGGCTTGATCTTAAGGTCCCATAGCTCAAACAAAGTAGGATATGTTTAAAAGCCTTTTTTAAAGTGCATGTTGGGTGGCTAAAGCTTCATGCAGGTAATCAACAATAAAACCTTGATAATGACTGACAATATTAACAAACCAAAGCATGGAAGTGAAATTCCTCAGCACCCATCTTGACTTTTATGTTGCTCAGGACAATGTTTACATCTTTAAACTTCCTCTCCCCAATTCTTTCCTGAGAAGAGATTGCTCGGAACAAACAGTTTGAATAACACCTTATAAGGGATTAAATGACTTGAAAACATGGCAACAGCTTCTTCAGAGTAGTAATCTTAGACCAGATAGGTTGCACGAATCGTGATACAATGGTACCATGGGGCTCGCTTCCTCAGAAAGTCAGCAGCAGCCCAGAATAACGGTTAAGAGAATCATTTTATACATCTCCAGTGTTCCCCACCGCCACATCATCGTAATCCCATATCATTTCATCAGACACTTGTTTGTACACGAGGAGACCTCCCTCCATATCAAGATAGATCAAGGACAATCCGAATGCACGGTGACAGAGCTCTCTGTTAAGAATAATCCACTCTGTCTCCATGCTCCCATTTCATTCCCAAATTGTTGTTATGTATATAATGAAGAGTATTACTTTTTATTCTGATCGAAGAACTGTCTTAATATGATTAACCGCTCGGAAAACCATTAAACTTAACACATAACAAGCAGGTACTATTAGGGTTTAACAAACACATACATGAATAATAGAAAATAATCCAAACAAAAATGATTAAATGAGCTGTGAAACATCTGGAAGCCCCAAACATCAAAAATGTATTTCATAAAGCAAATATTAGAAAGGAAGGAAATCTTTTGCTGCCTGCTTGGGGACAAAAATAAAACAATTCCCTCAACTGACAGGCTGATAAGTGCAGAAGCTGTGTGTGTGTGTGTGTGGGGGGGTGGGTCACCTTCAGATAAACTAGGGAGTGTTAAATCATTTATTACCGAATATAATAGATGGGAACGGAAGCCTTAGACGTCAGGAATCATGGGATGCCACTAAGGAAATAGATGAATGTCCTCATGCTGTGAGAGCTCTCGACAGGAACCAAATAAACAGCCTGGAGACAAGGACTGAGAAGTCCGATGATTGAGCAGTGTTAGGGGAGGTGACTTGAAATGAGATGGTTTATGCTGAGTCGTTTTCATTGAAGGTCAGTAATTACAGATGAAGTGGAAGCGAGGTGCTGAATTACCTTGGGGCATCATAGCTTTATAGAAAAGTGACTGACAATGTATTTTTAGTGACATTTCTTGTGGGATGAAAATATAAACATATTCCAGAATCCACAGTAGATATAGGATTGACTTCTGATCAGACTAAGGGACTAAATGACACAGAAACAAACAGATCAAATCCAAACTACTGAAATAATCTTCCATTCTTCTTCAGGTTTATCTGTTAGAGTCAGTTAGAAAAAAACAAACTTGATTTTCTATCCTTTACTGAACCAGAACCACGAAAGGAGAGCTGAGCAGATTAGGGAGATATAAAGCGAGAAGACCAAGCCGGACCATTACACCAGGATTTGTAGTAACTATTTGTTATCCCGGTGCGGCTTTGATAGAGTAATTTCTCCCTTTTAATGATGTGTTAACACAAGGAAGAGTGTACTCCAGGGATGGCATTACTGCTACGTTTTCTTCTCTATATTTGGATGTGTTTTAGTTTTTTTCTGGCACATAGATTCATACTGTTAGGTAATTCTACATTATGAAAGCTTGAAGAAATAAACTGTTGATTTTGGCTGCATATTTAAGAAGTGCATAGATGCTGCACCTTTTTTTTGGCAGTGTCCTGATTTACAGTTTCCTGGAACAAAAACACACTGGACACTGGACTCACCTTGACAATGACAAGGAAAGAAACCCTCCTTCCTTTTTAAAATGATTCACACTCCTGTTAGAACAACAAGGGGCCAAGTTAGGAGAATGAAATTGCGAAATATGATTCTAAAGCACTAAAATCTTCACTTCTCATTTTTTTAATATAAATGTCAAAGCCACAAATGCTGCATTCTATATTCTATTTGTTGTGTTTGTCTTTGGCTCCACAGATTAATGGCTGATGTGGCGCAAACTGACGAAGCTGCTTATTGCAATACGTCGTAAACAAGTTACTAGGGAATGGTAAATGCACCATATGCACACTTTAAACTGGACATTGTACCACCGTTTATTAGATCCATGTTGCAAAGTGTGCTATGGAACAGTCTAATATAGGACTGTTAAAATCACAGCGTTTAACGACTATTAAACACATAGACTTTGCTGGTGTGGAAATGTTGTTGCTATGTATAGCTGCCAAATTTGTATCTGCTTTTATTTAAAGAAAGGTCATCTCTTTCTAACTGTAAATTGTCCCAAAGACCATATGGCAAACAAAAATGTTCAATGAGAAACTAAGAGATGCAGTTTCTACATAAAGACTTTACCAAATAGGTATCAGTTCTGTTTTTATAACCTAAAATTAAAGCAACACTATGTTTCAGCCACTGTAACTTCCAGGTTTAGCTCCCCTGAAAAGAAAAACAACAAAAAAAAAACTGACTATTGCTAAATTAACAGCCTCTCTCCATGTTTTTGAATCTGATAGCAGACCACTTTAGAACAGCAGATGGAGAAGTTTGGAGAGAATTCAGAGAACAAAATATTTCTGATCAGCTAAGGGTCATATCTGCTTTATTGCCTAACTGCAACTTTCGGTTGAGTTAGTTCTGGCATTTAAAGAGACATTATGTATGTTTTTACTGAAAAATGTCTATAGAATAGCCTTTTTATTTGAACCTTTACAACTAAAACACTGTTTGATGAGCAGACTGACACCCCAATAGTTCAGCACCGATGTATCTACAAGCCTGTAGCCTACTTTCCTTAATTTACTTTGGGTCGGAAGTTCCCACGCTGTTATGCAGATGTTACGTCAAGCATGTTAAATGTGTCCGATTTGGCAAACAAGCCTTATATTCATCATGGATTTTGAGGAAATTTAGAAGCGCCTGGTATCCCAGCTCAACTCAGACACCAACAGCAACTCTAGGTAAGGTGAAGAAAGTTAAAAAAATAACCTTTTTAAGTAAGAGCGTGAGCTACGAGGATGAGCAGAAAAGTGCTACAGTTCTGTGTTTCGGCCACAGGTGGCGGTATAATTTGAAAACTCTGTAAACTTCCATAATGCCTCTGGGTCACATGACTCATTCAGCTACAGATTCACCCTCCCTGTTTGTTTGTTTGTTTTTGTTGTTATTGAGATGAACAACCAGATGAACATCAGTGACCTGAAAAAAAATTTATTAAATCTCAAATATGTCAACTTTTGTCACTTTGTAGATGTTACCAACCGAGTGAAGCACCCCACCTGTGATTGGCTACTTAATAGGAAATCCCTCATCTTGAGGCTGCAGTCTTTTTCCTGAAAGCAAAGCACATTTCAGGCTAACCACTTCAAGGGTGGTAACCAAAGTCATACTTAAATATATATACTATCTGCTGGATAAATACTGGATTCTGACTGGCTACAGGATGTCCATTTTAGAGGTTTATAGGACACCAGCAAAAAACGTTGTGGTCAAATAGCTGATAGTTTCTGCTAGCGCCAAAGTTAGCTGAAATCGGGAAGACAGTGAACAGCTGCGCCCCCTAGTGAACAGTAGTAACATTACCACATGGAAATGATCAATAAACTGAATGGTACTAATTTTTATCTAATAATCCATTAATCAATAAATAATCATATGTTGATTATTTTTTATGTTTCTACCTCTTTGTATTTTATACTTGGTTTTTAGATTCCTTGCTTCTCTGTGGTATTAGGGCAGTATCTATTGTATAACATTTTGAAAATATATGGATGCAAAATGTCCCCATTTACACAGTCTGAAGCTCACCCTCCACCAGTTGAACTCTTTTACTGACAGCTATTGGACAGAGGTTCTTAGGACAGGCCTAACTATAAAAAAGAAAAGTGTTTCTTTTAGTAACTTTTTCTTACAGTCCACATTT
>JAUZNJ010115461.1:0-19640 GCA_034780135.1 Jordanella pulchra | reverse complement strand
TTTCTTTCTTTCTTTCTTTCTTTCTTTCTTTCTTTCTTTCTTTCTTTCTTTCTTTCTTTCTTTCTTTCTTTCTGCTCCACCTTTTTCTATGTAGGCTAGACTTTTAAAAATGTAATTTAGCTGTGTTCCTAGATCGGAATTCTACTTCTCAATAAAAATATTTTAGTCAATCTCCAAGGCTTTTGAAAGACTGATAGACGAGGAGATTCCACAATTTCCATGATAGGCTTTAGACATCAGTCTGTGATGTAAGATGAAATTGAAAAGCCTCCCTTTACATATTGTGTACCTTAAAAAGATCTCAGTGCTCCCAATAACACCACAAAAAAAGACTCTTTCAGCTATTAAAGTAGAGTTAGCTTTTTATGTTGCTATCTACTGTGAATAACTTGTTTTTTTTTTTTTGGCATCTTAAATTAAAAGCATGTTTAAGGTTACCATAGCGACCAGAAAGTACTATAGCTACAAACAGCCCTGTGAAAATATTGTCTGACATTAAACCAGGCCATGACGCAAAAAGATATTGTGCACCACTGGTGTGAAGCTCTTAAGTCATCAGCATGTCCAAAAAAAAGTGATATAAATGAAGTCCCTTTACTAGCAGTTAAGCATACCAACTTTGTGTTTTTCTGACAACCGTTAAAAAGCTTACCTATATTTCAGTGATCCCTTTGTGTTTAGATGCTTTACCTTTACTTGTGTTTCTGATTGTCCAAATATTTTTGCTTTTAATTAGAATTTGTAAAATATCTTAATAATGAAAGTATTTTTATTTATTGTTTTATTTTGTCAGGCTTTGTTCCTCTCAATAGATGGAGATCTGATGTAGAAAAGCCCAAGTTAAAGTTCCAAGTCACAAAACCAGCTTATATTTGATACTTGCTGTGCTGCTAATTACTATTTGAAAATCAAGCCAATAACATTTTTTTTATTAATTTCAAACATTTCAACATAAAAGGGGTGCTCAGTCTCAAAATACAGCTGTTCATAAATTAGGAATAACGCTACAGGTTAAAAAAAGAGACTGAAACTTTTAGAGGTGCTAATAATTATTATACTTTTAACTGTAATCCATGTAAAGGGCCCATATTGGATGCCCTCAACTCTGTAAACTCCCCACCACCTGTCCAAACTTCAAACTCAGGGCAGTTCTTGACTTGACTTAAAGAAATAAAAAGCCAAACTTCTATTATGCTTTTTAAATTTTAATATTTGTTTAAGCCATACCTTTCTCCTATAAACTAAATCTCAAATAATACTCAACTTACTGTAACATGACTGTGTAAATTGTCAGTTATCCTGGTCAAGGCAACCAGAAAGCAGGCTTAAATTGGAAGGCAACCTGACTTTTGCTCAGTTTTTTCCAAAACATTTTGACACCTATCCAGGAGTCTTCGTTAAATCTCTTTGGTCTTTGGTGTAAGCCAACAAAACTGACAAAGATCCTTGGATAGGTGTCAAAATGTCTTAAAAGAATTAAGCAAAAGTCAGGTTGCCTTCCAATTTAAGCCTGTTTTGTGGGTAAATTACTATAACTTATTACCTCTCCTAAAGCTGGAGCAGAATCAAATGTTCACCTTTTGAGTACCACTTTTAACCTTCTTTTTTTTTTTTGCAGTGCCCTCTTTACATTTTGAAAAATTTAGGTTTTTATATGTAAAACATACATAGTTAGGGCTTTCTTTTTGATCTGATTATTGTAAGGTGATTCTCGAAACCTAAGAGACCCCACACATGACAATAAAAAATCTTAAAAAGAACAAATTTGGTCATACAGTGTGTTCGCTCCAGCAACAACTCAAACACAGCACAGAACACAGCCAATATTGATGCTTTTGACGAGTATCGAGCAAAGACTCTACAGACAGGTTCTATGTACAATGGCACATGCAATCGAGAGAGTGGCTTTTCTTTATTTGCTGTAACGACTTGGATTAAAGTTTTTAGGATACTTGTAAGCAGGAAAGTACACCTAAAATGTCATCCGCTTAGTCTGTTCACCAGGATTATGCTCCATGCTGCCTAAAAACTGTACCAACTACAGATTGATTTAGTGTGAGTCCACAAAATTAAATACTGAGAATTTACACTGGCATTATTATCATACCTTTAAGTATTTTGTTGTTTTTCAAACAGCAGACCTCCCCATACCAGCGCGCTTTTGAACTTAGAATCCCCAGTGACAACTCCATAAGCCAACCAATTACTCTGTGACTTTCTGCCGCTTTTGATTGTGGCTTTAGGTGAGAACAAAGTGTTTTTAGGTGGTAAGAAATGCAAAATAAAAAGCATTTTTTGACATAAAATTTTTGACATTTGAAATTAATGTAGGTATGGATAATGAACTGTTTAACTTCACAATCTAGTAAAAAAACGTTTCCATTGAGCAATCATTTAGCACTTTCACTTTTTATTGTACATGAAAAGAAAACCTCCTGGCTTTTGAAATGAACCCTGTGAAGTGTAACCCATTTGTATACATTTATGCTTATTTTTCATTATTTATGGAGGAGAAGAGATCATGGCATGAAAACAAGTTCCCATAGCAAGCTCTCTGATCAGCTTCTTTGATTTGTTCATGTACTGCGCTGCGCTGCAAAGGCTCAGAATTGCAAACTCCATTATCTGATTTAAAGCAGCTTGGCTCATTGGACACCACACACTACTGTACAGGCTATCAGGCTGATCGTAACATGTTGGATTCCCTGATATTTACAACTGACAATCAGAGGGTTTACAACATTCTACTGAACAGACCCAATCACTCTGAGGACACCACACATAACGGGATTACCTCCTGCAATATCGGTCTTGAGAAACTTCACATATCAGGAACTCTCAGAAGGGAAAGATCTGGTAGGAATTGTCTTGATTATTTTGCAATGTGAACAAGCACTAAAAGAGAGGTGCTAAACAACTCCAGGGCTTTGATTTTTCTAGCTAACACTCATCCCCTAATACTTACAACCCATATCAAAAGGTAAAGAAACCATGTGAATTCCAGTAACCATTAGATAAAATATTACCTGTGCAATAAAATAAGTTATTAGCTTGCTCCTAGAAACCCGAGTGTCCTTCACAGAATCCTACCATCAGCTATTAAAACCTTTTTTGATGGGAACTAGAAGAGGGAATTCAACCCAGGCCTTCTCTTTCAAGATCATTGTCTGACCTCACAAATACACTTCTGAAAGAAGCATCTAAACCTTTTGGAAATCCTTTTCAAATAAGTTGAAGCGGCCATGGCAAGCAAATAGTGGTTTTGAATCATATTCAATGAAAACGGTTTAGGAATTTTATATGACTTAAGTTCAAAAGTGTGTCAAGGCATGGAACATAATTACAATTACACCAGGGGTGAGGAGAGCTTAAAATAGATTTTTACAGGGATTATTCAAACAGATTTATCAAACAAGGCTGTACAGTACACAGCGGTTAGTGCTGTTGCCTTGCAGCAAGAAGGTTCTGGGTTTGATCCTGGCCTGGTGTCTTTCTGCATGGAGTTTGCATGTTCTCCCCGTACATGCATGGGTTCTCTCCAGGTACTCCGGCTTCCTCCCACACTCCAAAGTCTGTTAGGTAGATTGGTGTCTCTCAATTGTCCCTAGGTGTGAGTGCGTGTGTGCATGGTTGTTCGTCCTTGTGTGTCTATGTGTTGCACTACGACAGACTGGCGTCCTGTCCTAGGTGTACCCCGCCTTATGCCCATAGTCTGCCAGAGATAGGCACCGGCCCAACCACGACCCTGACGGATGAAGTGGGAGAATATGGATGGATGGATGGATTTATCAAACATGCAACACCAACATTTTATTCTACAAGCAAATACAAATTATAATTTTGTTTTAAAAATAAGTAACAATTAGGGTAAAGAGAAGCTAAATCTTACCTAAATCTTATTATTCAGATTGAAGATTCCCACATAGTTGAGTGTACTTCACTGAAGTGAAGTTCTAGAGGCGGACTTGATTCAGACTTAAAATGTCCGGATATGACTGTGCAAAACTTGATCTAACAACAGCCTATTGTATATATACGAAATGTCACAAAAACTGCTCAATGGTGAAATTGTACTTGTTAGAACAAACTCTTTACGTTAAACTGTTTTATTTGTGACATTCAGGATTACTTGTAGCAAAGATGATGTCCTCAAGGTATTGCAAACAGCAGTCCTTTATTTTAGCAACCAGTCAAGAAATTGTCACTGCCATTTTGTGCCAACTGTAAGGAGTAAAAGGGGTATATATCAGCTTGTTTTTTTTTCTTTTTGTTATTCTTCCCAAAGCTACAAGAAAAATTAGCTCCTCTTCCTTGTCTGATGCCAGCGTGGTAGAAGAAAAAAATCCTTTTTTGTCAGCGACAATGTCAGAAATATGCTCAACTTAGAAATCTGAAATGTCTACAGAGAATGATTGTGTGTCTGTGTGACTCCCAGTATGCCCCAGACTCTGGGGTACCCATTAGAGTCCAACTCAAGCATTGTTAACATGATGATTCTGAGTTTTAGAATTCTTTTCCAGTCATTGTTGACCAGCATCTCTTTCTCCAATAGAAGACTGTAAACAGAGTCTAAGTTGTGGGGAAAATTAGCATTCCCTAAAGGCATCAAGTTACTAGGGCCTTAATCTTTGTGGAGACAACGATGAAGGACATCAAAGGGAAGATCGTGTTCATTTGAGTGTGTCAGCACAGCCATGCATGTGCACTTGGTCTTATGTTGTCCATCCATTTAAAGAACTCTAGCCTCCTGCTTTATCCCCTACTCCACCGCCCCCACCCCACAAATTCAACATTCAAGCATTATCGACCCATCTCTTCAATTAACAGACAGGTTTGTCTCCAATCAATTCTTTTCAATTCCTTTGTCTAGTTTTCTCACTCTTTCTTTTTATATCAGCTTTTCGTGTCCCCCGATTTAAGGTCACAGAGTTCACTCATACAAAGGTGATTCCTAAACAGCAGCCTAGAGAGAAATCAATACTTTATCAACAAGCTACAAGGGGCTTTAGCCTATATGATCTTGGTGGTAAAGGCCTCAAAACATCTATCTCCTCTGGTCTGCTTCCTTAGCTCTGTTGCTAAGACAATCTGAAGAAAGAAGACAAAGATGAAGGGGGGAGGGGCCAGAGGAGCAATGGAGGAAGGCAAAGTAGAGGGGATTGTGCAGGGTCTAGAGGCTTGCTGTTAGGGGAGAGATTTGCTGCTCTGCTGCTTTTGGCTTGATCTGCATCTGATTAAGGAGAGAGGGCAGAGTTTTGTCCTTCACCCCAGTGCTCCTCTGTCCCACCATTATTGTACCCTGGCACTGAGATCCATCATCCACCTACCACAGGCCTAGCTGCCATAGCCTGGGGACTTATTAGAACGACCCTGCTCTGTTCAACATGGCCCCACGCATACCATTGAGGGTAAAAAGCTCATTCTTCTATAGGAAACTGTATGTTTACCAAGGATCCTAAAGAATCAGATAAATTGAGTATATGAGACATGTACGACTGCAATTGCTTAGGTTTTTCTAAAGGTTCAAGTTAACTTAGCAATTCCCGTGATGTCTAATTAAATAGTAAGAAGTCTGAAGTTTTACCTTTTAATACTGACTCTTTCTAAAAATGTATTTTTTAAATGTTTCTAATGAATTTGAAACCGTTTAGTATTACATCTAAACTGAACACCAGTGTCTATTATACTTCTTAAAATTTTCAGCATTTTTCTTTAGACCTGTAACACGACACACTCAAAACGAACACAATCTTCTCAACAACAAAATAAGATGCATTTAATGAACAAGTTTAAAGTATACTAAAATAAGACTTAAAGTGGTTCACACAATTTTAAAAATTTCCATGTAAAGAAATGTATCCTCAAGTTGTAGTCTCTGACAGGTGTTTGGAAATTCCTTCCTTACATTTTGTAAATATTTACTTAAAATATTCTTTTAAATAGCTATTTTATTTTACATATTACAACTAAAGAAAGAACAGCTGATTTATTACATTTTATGTAATTGTTCCACCTACACACCATCTGTTTTGACTTTCACATATCATGTATTTCCTTTATATTTGCAAATAAGTTTTTTGTAGATATTCAAGGGGAGTTGTTTTACTGCCAAAGGACCTGGTTTTATTATCAAAGTCTTTCAGTTTATTCATCTCTGGTGCACTATCATCCAGGAGCTACTCTAAGCTATCAGTTCCGCAGAACATATATGTGTCATCTGCTAACAAAACAAACATGAATACTTTGGAAACTTTACATATAATTTTATTTAAAGCATAAATAGCGCTGGTCCTAAAACTGTCCAAGAAAAAAGACTGATAATCTTGTATATATTATATTCCTCCTCAGTATAGTTAATGCAACTATCAATGATATCTCTGTAAAAAGGATTTTCTGGGTCAATGTCCTCCTCCATGTCCTGCCCTCTTTTCTTCATGTAATTAAAGGTTCTCAGCTCTAAGTTGTCGTTTTGAATCTATAGTCTCAGCTACTGATTTAATGCTCAACTCAGACACCAACTGCAACTCCATGTAAGGTGAAAAAAGTAAAATAAAACCTGTCAAGTATGAGCTTGGGCTACGAGAATGAGCAGAACAGTGCTGCAGTTCTGTGTTTTGCCCACAGGTGGCACTATCTCTGGTTAACACCCTAATGTCCCCAACTAATTATGTTTAAATACCACAGTTAAAGACCACTCCAAACAAATACATTTTTAGAGCTTTTACAGTTTTCTGGATTTTCCATATTAAGGAAGTATAAGAACTAAACGCTGCTTCTCTGTTTCTGATTCTGGGAGTGCAAAGCAGATTAGCCAGAGGACTTGAGAGGTCTGGGCGGTTGATACGCCACAGCAAATCTGTATTGTATTTTGGAGATAATCTATTCAGGGATATATAGATTAACAGACATATTTAATTTTTTTTTTGGGGGGGGGTGTACTTCACTTTCAGTATTCCACAGCAAACATGTTAAGACACTGTTGCATTAATCAATTCAACTAAAGATGTACACATAAAGTAGTTTTTCAAGCTCTTCCTGAGACATTTGTACTTCAATCCCAAAGATACTTTTTAGATGATAGAAGGTCAACTTTGCTTCCGTATTAATGTGCCTTTGTGGGTTCAGGTCTTGGTCAATTACTACATCCAAATTTCAAATGTGATTGGTTCTTTCTAGCTGCGTTAACTGTAGCCACATGCTAACTAATGAACACTTACTTCAATTTTGTTTTGAATATAATGATTTTCTTATACTGTATGCATTTACTCAGTGCTTAAATAGGTTCATAGTCACCTGGTGACATCATAATGTACAGCTGTGTATCATCTGTTTAGTTGTGATAACTTATGTTGCTGTTTAATAAGATCGGAGTTAGTTAGGATCGTTTAGATTTTGAATTTGAGAAGGTCTAAGATGGACTCAAATTGAACAAAAAAATCATGTTTTAGATCACACATAAAAAATCTCATACACTCACAGCTATGATCCAGTTAATTTAAAACAAATGGTGCAAAACAATTTTAAATACCTGTATTAGGATGGCTTTTTAATCATTATGAAATGTTTCCTTAAAGCAACACTGTTTACCTTTTGACCCAAACATTAGACTGATTTCTGGTAAATAATCAATTTACAATATACAGCACTTTGCCCGTATCAATTCTCTGTGTGGGCGGCCCTTATAAAAACCTGTCTGTATAGCTTGACAGGGTTAGTCTGGGCTCCTTGCAAACTTGACAACAAAATAAAAAAGACAGATTCAACACTTAACGCTGAACAGTTGGGAGCAAGTTTTTTAATAAAATTTGAAAGAAAGAAAATATGAGCTTGGTATCTGTTTTGCCCATATTAGTTTGGTAGAAAATTAAAAAGGAACTATTTTTTTTGTTTTTCTTTATTGTTTTATGAAATGGGTTACAAAACAACATCTATTTATATTATTTTTAATTGTTGGTTTAAATGTAGCAAACAAATGATACACTGATTTAGAACATCATTGCAATTTAATTTGGACAGAGTAGCTGACATTCAGCTGCAGACACCTATGACCCGATTTGAGGCTTATCCTCTCGCATATTTATCCATCTGACTCTCTATCTTGGCAGCTCAGCTATAGTTGTAGGTCATGCAAAAATACCAGAACATGGTTATTGGATGCAAAGGCACATAATATACAGGAGTATGACATCACTGTACAGAAGGGTAGGATCGCATTTGCAGGTTCCAAGCATGTACAATTCAGTCATGGAACTCATTCCAATGAAATTAGATAAGCACACTTATCATGATTCAAATGGCCTAACACATAGCCTTTACACAACAAAAGAACTCAACAACTTTGATTTGCATTTGACTTGGAATATGCTTAGGAGGATGGACCTCTATGCTGCATAAATACATCAGTGCTCCAACTACAGATTGCTCTGGCGTGACTGTTAGAAATGACAAAGGCTCCTGAATAGGTGTCAAATTGTTTTCAGAAGAACAGAACAAAAGTCCAGTTACCTCCGATTTAAGCCCATTTTGTGATTGTCTGACCTGGTTGACTGAGAATTTAAACAGGCAAATATACGAAGTGATTCACTAAAAACCTCCTAATTTAATGTGAAATTCAAATTAGTTTAATGAAAATATTTTTATTCGGCTAACCTCGTATGGATTAGCAGCTGCATCCAAGCCTTATATCATATATCAGCCTTATCTCAATGCTAAGTTAAAGCAGGGCACCACTGGACTCTAGAGGAATTGATACATGCTTTCCAAAGTGTAAAATCATACCCTGTCTGGTTATCCAGTGGATTATTCAAGTCTGGTATTTGTTAGCAGATCGTCACTTGTCTAACTGCATTATGTCAGGTGTTAATAAGGATGAAGATGATGAGTTTGGTGGTTAAAGAACTGATTACTTGATAGCTGGCAGAGTACTGGTGCAGCACAAAAACCGTTTGGGGTAGTAAAAGAGACTGGAAGCTAGGCTTTCTTACCATACATCAGTGTCTGACCTCACAAATACCCATAAAGACCATCTTATATATTGTTAAAAGATAATTTAATTCAGTTTTAATCTCCCACTGATATACATTTGGATGTTCCTAAAGTTCACTAACTATAGTGCTGATGAACAAGTAAGTTTGACAAAATGATGTAATTTTGCTCTTAATTTTATAGACTTGTAAAAAGTGCATTATTAAAACAAATTTTAAATTATCATTTTAAGTCCAGATTCAAGAATGGTAATGGCCAAGAATTAATTCAGATTCCAAGGAAATTCTTCAAATTATTTAATCAAATCCTTATAAACTATGGTTTTCACCATTTGTCCAGGTCCTTGAACTAAACAATTGACTTACTTTTAAAAGTGTCCTTATGTGTTATTTATGGAAAATATTATTATGGGAAAAAATTATGAATTTCTCATGACTTTTGAACAGTGGGTTTTTATGCACTTTCTCATTTTTTTACGCATCAAATTATTTATTCATTTATGTTTATGGCCTTTTGTTGAACCTACCTTTTGTATTTGAATAAACATGATGATGACATATTTTATTTCAATTCATCTACAAATCACAAGCATGTGGAGGTCAGTTTTTGTTCTCCACCTGTATTACTTTCAATATGTCTCATCCAGTGAATCTGCATCAAACCCTTCAGACAGAAAGGAACAAAAAATGGAGAAGCCTGCCTTGTGCACACATCAATCCTAAATTTCCAGCCCCAATACCATCATGACCTTGGTTTGGAATGACATCTATTTGCTGGCTGGCTGCACACATCTTTTTGCAAATTGTATGGGCCAAGCTAATTTGTTTTTATGCACGTTTAGTCAAGAATGTGATGCCACGGTAGCCTTTGGGAGCATTGCCAATGTGATGTGGGTTTCCCTGTGACAGACAGAAAAAGGGTGATTGAGGATGATTGTTCTGCCTGGTTGTGTAGATATATGAAAAAGAAAGACGCTCTGTGCATCCTGGAATGGGTTCATGGCAGATAGAAGTCCTTCTGGGACCACCTAAAGCTGAATATCATTATCTGTACATGAGAATAAACAATGACCTTTAGAGCCTCAAATTCAAAAGTGCAGGAAGGTGATTAGTTAAAAAAGAACAAATCCTCCAGAAGAATCTAGCATGTGACTTAAAGCCTTATAATACTTGTTAAATCACACAATTTATGGAAAAAAATGTACATTAAATAAAAAGAAAAAAAATCTTCGTAGGCTTGTACTACACACCTCTGACCTGCATGCAAGCTTAACAGAGCAACCTGAAGAAACTGAAATGTAAACATAGTTTATGCAGGAAATTGTGTGCCTTCCTCATAGCTGATTTGACCTTTCTGCTGTACAGATTTAACCACAAACTGTCATTATCATTTTTACATTATCTCCACAGCTATGTAGTCTCATGTTTCGTTCCCATATAAAAAAAAATCTATGCAAAAGAAATAAATAGAAATATTCAAACATTTTTCTTCACAAGAAAATCAAATGAACCCTCAACATATATTCTAACCTCACAGCATAATGAAAATGAAAAGTGCAGAAGCTCAAACACAAACTTTAGAAGAGAGCTTTCCTGCAGAGATTGATCTTTATTTCTAGATGGTTCTATATCCTGTCTGTTATCTTGACTGTTAATTTTCTTTGTGAATATATGTTTTAAGACGTTTTTTTCATTTTCTTTCAGTTTTTACTATTACATCTGCTACAATAACAGATGTATTTCTAAGGCCTGTACATATTTTGTCTTTGTTCCTTCTGAAGGAATGAACTTTTTTGTTGCATTTTATTGATAATTTACAGGCTTGAATTTCAACAAATGTTACGACTACATCCATTCATTTTTCTAAACACTCTTAAACATATTCAAGGTCTGCAGGGGAGGTCTCATTAGTTTACTGGTCTATCACAGGACAGTGATACTGTGAAATGTCAATTAACCCTAGGTTATGTTTCTTAAAGGCTGTAAATCCAGTACTTTTTTGTTGTGATAGCACAGTTACATAGAAGGACAAACTGTTAAAGTTTTTTGACAATGAAAAGAAAAAAGGAACACCATAAGAGAAAAGAAGATGTGGCAGAGGTTTTAACAGCCAGGTGTATTATTACGGTGATTTATCATTATGTCCTGTTTTTAAAAGGAAGCATTTCTTCCTTGCTTCCTTCCTTCCTTCCAAACAAGAAACAGGTCGTCTGTTAATCTGTTTTGTTGTACATACAACAAGTGAGTTAAACTGGGGTAGATTAACAATTTAAATAAACACTCTATATTACTTGCTTTTCATTCTTGCAAGTACACACTTCTCATAATAAATATCCTGACATTTGTACTAAGTTCTGGTCTAAATGTTGTTATCATTAGTCTCTCTAAAAATTCTACTCTGTAATTCATTTGACTGTCATGTTTTGACATCTACAAAGCTCTTATTCTTTGGCATATACGTATGCTCTTCTTCTGTAATCATTTGTTTTCTGCATCATCCTGTAGTATTTTTTTGATCTCTAATGCTACTGCCCCTCATCGCAACATAATGACACACAACATTTACTTAAGCATTTCTTCAGCTATTGTTCTTTTTTTAATTATCCTAATTTATATCTCTCTGTCCGTATTTATGAGAACCCACTGGGGTTTTGGATCCCAAATAATGGATGTCTTTTCATGCATGGAAGGCCTGATAGCCACATGGTGACCTCAAACCCCTCGGCTGCTCAAGGCTATGCTTCTCCCAGGTGCAGTGAAATGTTGGACAAATATTTGATTGAAACAGGAATGAAGTCATACAAGAACATGTGATGTGGCTTCAGGGATGGAGTGCAGCTCCAACACAATCTCAGATGAAGTGGTATCAAGACTATCAGGTATGCTCATATAGCCTGGAGGTTATTACCTAGGATTAGAGTTTGGTATTAATCTCTCTGCTGCTATAAGGTTAAAAAATAGCCTTTTGCCAAATTTGAAAATGTCAGTCATGGCAAATTAAGGCATATATCAGCAACATACTCTGTAAACAGAATCCCATGATACATTCCCGTGCATCTTATTTAGATTTAACTTTCACAGACAACCCCAAAGGTTTTAATAATTGTGAATTAAGAAAAAACTACCAAAAGTGCAGCGTGCATTTGTCAAAAAGCACCTTCATTCTGATGCACCTAAATAAATTACAGTACATCTAACTGCTTTCAAAGGTCCACATTTTTACACGTCTAACAGATCATCAATAAAGTTTTATTCTTTAAAGGCTTCGGAGGTTTGTGGGAGAACATTATGAAAAAAACAGAATATGAAAAGAGTAAACAACGGACATGTGAAGGTTGATGCTGTAGAAAGGTTCAAAGCAGCATTAGGTTATATAACAGTATGTAAAAGTTTTAATCATCTCACTTGCACCGTTCAATCAATATTTCAGAAAAAAGAAAAGTAGTAAAATGAAAACCTAACTAAATGTTGTTGACTGTTGACTAAATCTAGTGGACTGTGGGAGAGAGAACCAATCATAGCAACAGATTTGAGGCCAATTTCGCTGTCGGGGATGCCATTTTTCAGTAAGCTTAGCAAAGCTGCTTTTAGGAGATGGAACCATATTAGGATATAAATGCCGGATGGTCTTGGAAGAAAACATGAAGGTTTAAGACATGGGTGTTGCTGTAATGAGTTGTTTCAAATTAAGGCATAATCACATATGAGATTGGAACATTTTATGGAAAAGAATGAAACCTAAAACCAGACAAAAAAAATCAGCTGTTCAGATTATCTCTCATCTAATCTGCAAATAATTTTGCAAAGAGGAACTGCCAAAGGTTTTAGTCCTTAGGTATGTAAAGCTTAAAATGACACAGTTAAGCAGCTATTGACTGTCAAGGCAGCAAAAGGTGTTTCTAAAAGGTATTGACTCTGAACACCTCACTCTTTGGACTTTTCATCAAAGATTTTGTAAACCATGTATCCTTTCCTCCCCTTTAAAAATGTGCACTTCAATAGCTTACAATAAATTTGTTATAAACTATCAAAATGTAAAAAGGATA
Source organism: Jordanella pulchra (assembly GCA_034780135.1). Classification (NCBI taxonomy): domain Eukaryota; kingdom Metazoa; phylum Chordata; class Actinopteri; order Cyprinodontiformes; family Cyprinodontidae; genus Jordanella; species Jordanella pulchra. Next base: position 6,610 of record JAUZNJ010115461.1, on the reverse strand, counting down.
ATCAGGTAAACAAATGATTTTCCCTGCAGTGATGGTGCTCACTTAACAAGAACTCAAAGTTAGTTTCCCTTAAATTCCAACAGAGATACCTACATACATGTAAAGTGCTCATCTGGAGAGAATAAATCAGTTCCAGATGTTGACCTGACCTCACAGTCCCACTTCACCCTACCCTAAGGCCCCAAAACTCCATGGGGCATTTCTGCATCTCAAATCAGGCTCTGAGCAATCTCTTTAGCCTTTTTTTTTTTCATGCGCTATGCCCCCCTTCTCTTATAATCCTGTTTTGTTTTCGTTGTGCTTCTGTCCCTATGTACCCTGATTTTTACCTCATACTTTGACATATTTCATTTTCTATCTATGCTCCACTCTTTTGTCCTGAAATCTCCTCTGCCCCTTTAATCCATCACGTTCCAACCATGAGACAAACAGACAGGTGTCAATCTTACTGTATAAGAGATCTTGCAGGGGATGATCACTTCCTGTTATTTGTTCAAAGTGCATCTAACTGCAAAAGTGTGTTTGTTGTTTCTGTTTGTGAAACAGATACAGTAGTGCCATTTAGTCTAAATTGATATTTCTCAGGCTAAGCATGGCACACATACTTTTGTGTCCCTTTCATATTTTTTAGGCAACTTCTATACTCACTAACTATAATGTGTTATGCACTTGTGCAAAAAACTGAAAACAAGCTTCAAAATTTCCGCAACTCTGTGGATTTTCATCTCAAACCATGTTTTCTTTCAAGACTATCCTGCATTTACATCCTAATATTGTTCCATCTTCAATTATAGCCGCAGACTCATCCAGGAGGAACTTTTTTTGCAAGTCAATGACTGGATGCAGTTAACTGGTTTTCCTTACCAATCTGCTTGTATTGTCTCTGTAAATGTTCTCAAAAAAGTCATTAAAGTTCAAATCAGAATATGGCACAAAAAGGGGGTTTTTAGTGACCTGTATAATTCTTGGGGCCACAGGGCTTGGTCAAAGCGCATCTACTGGGACTTTCATTCACAAACATTTCTCAGGTTCACAAAGAATTGTAAAGAAAAAAACAAACATACATTGCAAATATCTTGTGAACTGCAGCTATGTGGCTGAGAATGGCTTGCTGATGACAGAGAACAATAGGCAGACTGCTAGATAGAAAGATAACAGTAGCTCTACAGATCCTCATTACAACCATACTATTTAAATTGCCATCTGCAAACGCACACAATGAACCTGAAGCAACAAACCACACAAGGTGGAACTCCTACCAGGAAATAACAGGTAACTAACACTTAACCTCAAATATACTCACCAAAGTTGATTAAAAGTCTAACTGGAAAAACAATTAATGAATCTCAATTTCAGTGATAAAGTTCAGGTGGCATGGTCAGAAGGAAGTAGTAACAACCTGAAAGCAAGGATTTATCTTCTCCCTTATCGACAGTTCAGACTGGTGGGAGATGTATATTGGGGTGGTGGATATTTTCTTTTCACACTTTGTAACCCTTGGCACAAACGGAGGAAGATTAAAAAGATACTACTCGCAGAGCATTTCCATCCATTTATGACCTATTCTAATCTACATCATTTAATTACATTGTTTGATAGCTTCTTCTAACAGGACGAAGCATAATAATGCTACAAATCTCAAATCATCTTAGACAGGTTTTTTCTACTTAACAATGTGTTTGCTGCACCTAAACAGCCTTCATACTTACCAGATCCAGTAGAGCATCTCTGGGTTATTGTGAAGATTAAGCTTACCTTATAGATAAACACATGACAACAGTTTCTAACCCCTTGTTGAGTTAGTGCATGGAGGAACAAAGGCAGTTATGGAGGCAAAACCCAAGGGTCCACGCAAAGTATAAGCAGAATGGACTATATAACGAGGCCTGGGAGTGTATATAAAAAGACAGGTAGATCTAATAAGCAAAATCCCACAAAACCTTATGCTTCTAATATTTCCTCATTTGTTCGTTTACTCTACAAATTCTAAATAACTTCTTTACATAGGTAAATTTTTGTTAGTGCTTCAAAAGTCAGTGTCATCAAAACAAATGAAAGAAAGGAAAATTAAGAAATACCAGGGGCTAGAGGAGGAAATAGCATGAGTCTTTAAAGTTCTGTGTCTTAGAGGTGCAGTGGCTCAGCAGACCCTTCTGTGTTGAGATTCCCAAACTAGGAGAAGGATCCAAGTAAATTCTGGGAATAACATCTGCTGGAATCTTAGTCCAGTCTTTAGAACCAGCTTAGTTTCATAAAATCCCTCTAGTTGACTTAATTACATTTGGAGCAAAGATGACAGAGAAAACTTGCTGCATTGTAAATTAAAAAGGTAACACTTAGTGCCCTACTTTACCTGGTGTGAGAAATTATGCCCATTCTCTAATACGCTTAGGCTTTTTATATGAAGGACAAAACGGTTAATAAATCCTGCTCGAACCCTTTAATAAAAGAACTGTCAAGAGTTATTAATTCCCTTTACATGTTAAGCTACATTGGATTGTTGATATAAACATTAGTGTTTTTGTTTCAAATTAATTCATTGTATACCTGCAGGTGTATAAAATTCACATTTGTTTTGAGTCAAACAAACAAAATCCCAGGTGGTTTTATGTGTGTTTGTTTGGTAAATGTGATTGCAAAGCCAAACAGTCAGCAAATTTTCATTGTTTTATAACACAAATAGGTATGCTCCTTACACTAATTGCAACTAAACAAAAAAAAGGATACTAACATATTCAAACTCTCGATTTGAAGATGTGATGATTAAAATATGCTCCCTGACACTTTCATAGCGCAGCTGGACACAAGTATACATGCCATTATTACTCTATTCTCCATTTACCACTCACACAACTGCATAAACATGCATGCATACACCAATATCTAGGTCAAGGCAGCCAAGGGGTGATGAGGAAAGCCTGAGGCATATCTACCAGGCAAATGATCTAATGAAATGATTAAAGGGTCGTTTTCCTCTTTGGTATTTTAAAAAGAAAACCAGGGGTTCATGCAGAGGTTTGCATACATGTATTAGCTTGCAGGCTACTACACAGCTTAAATTGCACACTTTATATATCTTGTGCATAGTGGAACAGTGAAAGTTAAGAATCTTACTATTCTCTGTATACAGCAAAGTGGATCATTTGATTGTGTAGTCAGACAAGTCTAGGTATTTTTTTTTACAAGAGGACATACTTAGATGCTTATACAAATAAGCCTTTGAAAGACGTAGACTTTATTAGATCAATGTAATGTAATTTTTTGATAACTTTATTTGGCCATAGGTGGGGCTGGAGAACAACATAGTCAAAGTTGCTGTTACGAGTAATCAAATCATTTCAACATTTTAGCATGTAGCACTTTAGAAGATGTTTTGCATTATGACCTGGTTGCCTTATGAAACAAACAATACAAATTAACATGGATAAACGAGTCATGGCTTCACCCTGATAAGAAGTCTTGTGTCTGGGGCAATAGGTTTTGACAATTTATAAATGAAAAATTGCATGAGTAACATGGGAATATAACAATGAAGTATCTGAAGAAGCTTGGGATCCAAATTGGACGGTCTTACAAATCAGATGAGCTATGAGGCTGGTTTAAAGGGCTTATTGACATTATTTGGTAAATTCTTATTTGATCAACATGCAGAATTGTTACAAGAGACTCATTTATAAATGTTAACAAAATGTAACATATTGATGAATGTGTACAAGAATAACTAAGGAGGGACAGGTCAGAGAATTTGGGCTGCACCAGAGTTCTGTAGAAACAGTGGAAGATGAGTACAAGGTTTAAAGGTGATGTGTTCAGCTGTTTGGTTAGGCGTACTTGTTTTAAGATCTGTTTTGTCTTACACCTAACCTATAATGTAGCACACTAACCCATGTGATTACTGTAGGTATCAAGCCTAAACATCTACAGAGTTTGTTCAGCCTTGTGCCCTTTGAGCAGAGTCCTGTATACACCTAAAAGTGTAACTATGACTGACCCTTAAAACTTGGTAGTTTTTCTATTGTCCCATACAATCTCAAAAATTAACCGATCAAATGACCACTGACTTTGATATGTTTAAACCTTGGAATTTTGTTTTATATCCTGGAATATATACATTCCCTATTTTGTCTTCACAGAATTGCTGAAGCATGACTTAATGCCAGCAAGTGGACCAAACTCCTGCTCTGCTTCTATAGAGACTCAATGGCCTCTAGTAAAGGGCCCCCAACTCCATACTCCCCAAGTGCTTCCCACAAGGCACCATGAGGGACATGGTCAAATGTCTTCTCCAGGTACACAAAACACTTTTGGACTGGTTGGAAAAACTCCCAAGTACCTTCAGGTACCCCACAGAAAGTGTAGAGCATGTTCGACTAATCCAGAGCCAGGAAATAAACAATACTACTCCTCCTGACACCGAGGTTCAATAATCAACCAGACTCTCCTCTCCAGCACCCAAGCATAGGCCTTTCTATGGAGGCTGAGAAGTGCGATCCCCTGTTGTGGAAACACACCCATCGCTCCCCCTCTTCTCATGCAGGAGAACCACCACCCTGGTCTGGCAATCCAGGGGCACTGCCCCCGACCTCCATGTGATGTTGAAAAGGCGTGTCAGCCACAAAAGCCCGACAGCATCCAGAGCTACTGTCACGGTGGATCTTATCCAACAACCACCTCTGTGACTTCAGCCTGTGTAATGAACAAATCCAGCTCTTAACACCATGTCTCTCCATCCTCCATAGAAGGCTGAGGAGAGCCTCAAAGTATTCTTTCAACTGTCCAACGATGTCGTCTTTTGAGGTCAGCAGCTCGCCATTCCCACTGAAAACAGTGTTACCAAAACACTTCTTCCCCCTCCAGAGGGGCCGGACGGTTTGCTTGAATCACTGTAGGGCCTTGCAATAGTCTTTCTCCAGAGCCTCTCCAAACTCCCCCCAGGCCTGAGACTCCCTCTTTAGCTTGACAGCTTCCTCGCCTGGTTTCCACCACCAGGTTTGGGAATTGCCGCCATGATAGGCACCACAGACCTTATGGACACAGGTGCCGGTGGGCGCATCAACAATGGAGGCAGATAATATGGTCCACTCCAACTACATGTTTCCAGCCTCCCCAATATCTGGGTAAACCTTTCACGAAAGTGGGAGTTAAACAAGTCCCTGACTGAGAGCTCACGTTCCCAGCAGACCCTCACTTCTTGCTTGTGCCTGTTGAGTCTGTCTGGACTCCATCTTTTCCAGCATGTCCATCACACCCCTAGGTGGTAACTGGTTGACAGCTCCGCCTCTCTCTTTACCCAAGTGTCCAAGACATGTGGCCAAATGACACCCCTCCAGGTGTTATTTTCATACATACACCAAGCAGCTCATTCCCCGGACATATTGTGACCTCCACTTTCACACCAGACCCAGATCATTACCAAACATATTCCTGTATCCGGACTTCGATCCGGATCCCAACCAAAAGTTAATGGATTGGTCCTTAGCCCACAACGCTCCTTAGGTGAAATTTTCAAGCTTGCTAACAAACAAACAGACAAACAAACAAACGCTACCGAAAACATAACCTCCTTGGCGGAGGTAATGAACATAGATGAAGCTGTACAATACGGAAGTGGACAGGTAAATATTTAGACCAGTTCTGTAATAGTGACATTTACAGAGGTTGATAAATTGTGAAGTGTAATTGATTTTTGGAGGAAATATTCTCTTTATGATTCTTAGACAGAAGTAGTCTGTTACTAAAACTCCCTTTTAACTTGTCCAACGTTTTGTAGAGGGTGTAGAAGAAATTCTCCCCAATTGGGAAAAAGTTTCCAGGTTCAGCTTTTTCAGCTTTCTTGATGGGTTTTTTCAGTTTGCTGGCATCCTGTGCCTTGATGCATGCCCCTAACACCATAGTAGCAAAGATGGTAGTGCTCCCCACAAGAGACTGATATATCTGCAGCATCCGTTCCACCAGTAGTGACAGAAGAAGATGGGGACTTCTAAAGTCCATCAGCATGTCCTTTGTCATTTTTACGTTCAGCTATTAGTGATTTTGTCCTCATCAAAGCGATTGACTAGCTCCCTCTACTCAATTTTTACTTCATCCCCTGCACACCCTATGGTGGCTGTGTGATCAAAGATTTTTTGCAGATGACAAAACTATGTATTAAAAGTCAGAAGTGTAAATGGTGAAGAGGAAGAAGGATAGCATAGTTTCCTGGGGGACCATGATGTTACTGAACAAAAAGTCACACAAACAGTCCCATAATCTCCCAGGCTGCAGTTTGTCTGTCAGGAAGTCACCGACCCAAATGACAAAGCTCCAAGCTGATGAGGTGGGAAGGCTGCTTTGCCATTATAGTAACTTTCATCTAAATCCATAAAATATCTATCAGTCAAGTCAAGACTATGAATGAGCCATCACAAAATGGTGGTGTTGCCTCTATGCCAAAGAGACATGTTGATGAAATTGAAAGACTTATTTAAATCAAAAACTATCAGTGGTGTGTTCATACTGATTAAGAAAGATGTTTGTGGATTTGCTTCATAGTTAGTACAACCCCTGGCAAAAAGTATGGAATCACCAGTCTTGGATGAGCACTCATTCAGACATTTCATGCTGTAAAACA
>JAUZNJ010115460.1:0-45811 GCA_034780135.1 Jordanella pulchra | reverse complement strand
TATGTATATATATATATATATATATATAATCAACTTGACTTCATATGTCACCTAATTCAGTGAATTGAATCCATCTGTGTGTTCTCAATCTCAGGATAATTAATTGAATAAAAAAAACAATGTATCAGATTAATACCCCTTTCAATAGAAACAATTGTTGGAAAATTGTTTGTTTTCTCAACATATAAACAAACCACCATACAGCTAGAGTCAAACAAAGTGTTTTCAGAGGCAACACATTTGGAGAAAAACTAACCCAGGCAGTGCTGAGAATAGTGAACATAGAGAGAAAATAAAAACATGGATAACATTAGACATCAGACATTTAATTTGTTTCTCTTTATATATTTATTTTGTTGTGTCCCACACTTTACACATGCATCAGACTACTGAGTCATTTAGCTGAGTCACCTAATGTGAAGAACCCTACCGATCTTTACATAACAAATTCAGAACGGAGAACAACTGACTTTGAAAACAGTTCGGAGCTGCTCTCTGTTTTAGGACAGACTGCCCCAGGCATATATTGAGCTTTTTGGCGCCAGTTATTTCCTAACAGACTTTCAGATGCAGACGTGAGATACAGAGAAAAACTAAAAACAGACAGAGACAACAATTACAAACATTCAAACAAAAAAACAAAACAAAAAAAACATGTTATTTTAATAACGGAGTCAAACTAAAATAAGACTGTAGCTCTAAGTTTGAATCAGAACCTAACGAAAGATTTCTAGGATCGTTGTGGCTCATTATGTGTAGTATTTAAATAACCAGATATTCATAAAGTGTTTGTTTACACCGCTGGTTTCAGAGGGCCTCGGAAAAATCAAGCAGTACTGTTTAAAAGATAGCAACATCGCCATCTAGTGGCTATAGTGAAGAGTGAAACGGAAAAAGTGATAACTAACCGTTAACCTTCTGCAAATATGTTTTGACCATACATTATATCTGAAAAACATGAAGTGCAGTAACAAAAAATAATATCAATTATCTAAATTTGCAGGTTACCAAATACATATAAAGGTTGCAAACGTTTCAAATCCTTGAACTACGTTTAGAATGAATGACCCAAAGGTCAAAGTTTAGGCTTAACAAACTCAAAACAGTACGGTAATCTGAGTGAAAAGGCAGCAAAGGTCCAAAGAAAACTCTTAATAAAAAATAAACTTCAAAGAGCAGAAGAACCATAAATCGTATCCGAGGAGACTGTGAACCACTTTACTAGGAAACGGATCAGGCCTCTGACAGAACTGATGAGGGGGCTCCTGACTAATAAGGATTTTTATGAAACATCTGACGCTGAAATGCTGCCATGTCCAGACCAAAACGAGACAAGCTTAACAACTTTTGGTACTAAAAACATTTAACACAGTCCTGTAAAATTCTTTACATTTTTTCCAACAGTTCATGTTGTTTGTTCGTTTTTTGCTGTTCTTGTTGTTTTTTTTAATAAGACAAAGTACAACCTTCAGCAGCAGATTCTCTGGTTCGAAGTATTTCCTCCGTTCTGTAAACAGTTTGGACCATGAATCAGTTACTTGAGGAGCAACCTGGAAATAAAGCTTCTGTTGATCCTACATCTACTCAGACTAACAAAGAAGTAGCAGAAAATGAACAGTTTATACTTGATACCTCTGTCCTCTCATGTGATCTCAGCAAAGCTGCTGATCTGCCTGGCAGATATTTCTCAGGTCTGATATTTGCAAGACAGACAGCTGGAAGGCATGTGCAGACCCACAGGAGCATTCCAGCTGTGTACCCCTCATCTGCTACCTTAAACCATCACACTCGCACAGCAGCCACTGCGTGCTGTTCACCATCCGCAAAAGGGACAAGCGCAAATCGTTGCAGCGGCACCTCGGTGCGGCATGTGGGGGTGCCACCATAGATGCCGCACCGATGAGCCGCTGTTTAGGGGAGATGCCAGTGAACGAGTCGCTGTTTGGATGCGGGTTTTACAGAACACAACGTAGTGTTTTGACTTTAAGCAAGTGAAGTGGGTTCTTGTCGTTGCATTTAATAGTAGGGATTGATTTAATGTTTTGTTTATATTTTTCCCACAGCCCCCCAATAAAAAGGTGGCGGTAATGCGCACCTAATCTTTGCTGCCAACCGCCATTAAACAGTAGAAGAAGATAGAGAAGTGTACTCCGCCTCAGCTGTTGGGGGCAGCATTGCATTTTTTGCAGTAAGTTTGCATACTCTGATACCATCAGTCAAAGAGGATCATTCAAGGGGTTTGCTCACGCTGTGCACTGGTGGTAGCAGCAGGCTAACATTTGCTAAACTCGGAGTGGATCATGGCTGCTTCAAAGCCAGTTGAGCCTCAGTCCGGGAGCGGACTACCACGCTGGCAGCTGGCACTATTAGTCGGGACTCCTATTGTGCTCGGAGTCGGCGCGGTGTACCTCTGGAACCGTAACAGGACGAAGGAAGAGAAAAGGACCGGGGAACGGAAAACTCCAGAAGGCAGTGCCAGTCCTGTTCAGGGCCAAGACGGTGCAGCTCGAACCAACCGAGAGGAGGAGAACATGGTACTGAAACCACGGGGATGAGGCTTCCTGGCCCTGCGGTTTATCATAAGCTTCCTCACCTTAACACTGTTTATGCTGATGCTGTTTGCTCTTGGTTCCGATAGCCCTCGTCTTCGTGTTTAAGTCCGGTCAAGGACACATGACGGTAGAGCCGCTGTCAGTGACAGCAAGGCCGACAGCCAGCAGCTTGGCGCGGTGGATTAACTTTCGCTAACTAGCTATCTGTCAGGCTAGCCTTATCAGTATAGCTAGGTTAGATACTGTGACTTTATTTACATTACATTATATATATTCAAATGAGTCAGTGGCAACAGAATATTTAGATGCGTCTAAATATTTGATCCAACCAGTAAACTAATGTTATTTTTTTATCTTATGATTAATCTGCTGCTTAAGGTTGCATAAATTGCATGCTAGTGGGTTAGCGCCTGGGTCAGAAAGTCAAGGTGGGCGGGGATGGCTGTGAAGTGACGGGTAGCTTCACTGTTGTATAGAATGTTTAAAATAGCTTGCTTTATGTCCTACAGAAAAATGAGCTGACCAATTGGTGGTAGTAGTAGAGTTATAGTTAATAGAATAGTTGTCGAGGGAAATCTAAATAGGCTGGTGTGTGATCCAACCTGTTGTGAAGGGCATACTAGTGAAGAAGTGTAACTGTGTCCTGATTGTGCAGATCTAAACGTGTTTAGAACTTTTATAACACTTTTGTGTTTTTGTTTTTTTTTCTTTTTTTATTGCATGAATGTTACTTGCATTGGTTATATTTTTCATTGTGTTAATCACACATTTCCTATCTCTGCATCATATGCTGAATTCTTTTTTGCATCAGGTTTTGAGGATAAACCCCGATTAGCAAAACAGTCCATAGTCCATCCACACAGTGTTGTCATCATATATACAGTTTCATTACTTAAAGGTTTTGTACAATACAATAGATTAGTATTTAAGCCTTCTTAGATAAGAGCTATTAGAAGGAAGAAAACAAATTGACTACGGGTGCTTGTTATTGTGTCGATAGGGCCCTATACTATAGGTTTGTACTCCGTTTTCATAAACATCCCTTTTTAGATTCAAATAACAGTATTAACATTGTAGATATCACTACTTGAGGCTTTCAGAGGGTGTTTGTGGACTTTAATCAACCAATACTGGCAAGTTCAGCTTTAGGAGGAAATTCTTCAACTGGCTTTAGACAACCAGTAAAATTTCTTTTTTCCTCCAAACAAAACATCCTAGCAGACGTATGTTAGAGTTTATTCTCTGAGACACGAGAAGCCAGTGGAACGAGTTCAGAACTGGGTAGATGTGCTCCACTTTCTTAGTTTTAGTGAGGATGCAGACAGCAGGAGTTTGGATTAACTGCAGCTGTTTGATCATCTTTTTTAGACAGACCTGTAAAGACACCGTTGGGGTAATCAATTCTAATAAAGATGAACTGACAAATTAGTTCATCAAGACCTTACCAAGACAGTCTTATAATCGTGATGATATTCTTTAGGTGACAGTAGGATGATTCTGTTACTGTCTTTATGACCCTCTGAAGGTCCAGGTCTGACTCTATTCCAACACTGATTTAAAGCCTGATCGCTGATTTCTAGCTGGATTAACTGAAGCTGTGTTCTAGCTTATAAACACCTTTTTTTTCTGGGCCAAAAATTGTTATCAGTCTTATTTAGCTTCAGTCTAAAACATTTTGGCACATCCATGCAATAATCTCTTCTGTGCACTTAGCCACTGCTAATGGTATTAATAACAATAATAACTTTATTTGTGTAATGCCTGCAAAGATTCACATTATCATACAGATTCCTGTCCAGCAAATCAGACCCTGCTCCACAAAACACATCTTTTCTCACCTCTGTTCAACTACTTATAACACAGATGTGCAGACATCTGTTGTTACTTCCATAAACGGTGCTCTGTCCTTCTGCGCATGCGGGTGGCGTTGGAGCTATGGACCGTTCAGGCTGCAGTCTGATGGTAGCTTTGTTTTAATAGTGTGAGGAAAAATAATATTACATTAAAAAAAAAAAAAAAAAAAAAAAAAAAAAAAAAGTCATAATTGAGTATCAGTGGGACAATAGCCTTATTGGTCCTGTGATGACAAGGAAAACTCCAGAATTATTATTATTATTTTTAGGGCAGCTTCTCTTATTCTGATTATTTTGAGATTTTGAACCAAAAAAAAAACATCAATTTTAAAAAATTTCTCATTTTATAAAATAAGAAAAATATTCAGATAAATTTTAAAAGTCCACCTTGCCTATTACAAGCATATACCAGGGTTGTCACCAGCGTATTTTAGTGCTGTTGAGTTCACAAAAGTCAGGGTTACGCTGAAATTCAAGCCTTTTGACTGATATCTGGACTTCCTCTACAGCACATTTCAGCACAGATGCTGCTTAGGCTAAAACCTTTAGAATTACAATGAAATTATACCAATAACCTAAGTCTTAATGAGCCTAATGGCTGCAGAAACAGTTTTTAAACACCTTTACCTCCTTATTTCCACGCGAGGGAAGCCCTTTGAAAATGTGAGCCCCATGCAGTTAAGTGTCACTGGCTCACCAAGGCATGTGGACGCACTACATTCCTGACAGCAAAGAGTAAGCTTTAAAAAAAAACAACTAAAAAACCAACACACCCACTACAAACAAAAAGAAGAAAACAAGAAAATCATATGGCACCATGAAATGCTTTTAAACTTAATAAAAGTAAGAATGTTACTCTCTAAATTATATTTTTGTCTCTTAAAATCTGAAAAGTTGTCATCTTGGACAGATGGCAGATTGGTAGCGGTGCATGGATTGCAGGTTTCTGCTCGTCACCTGTTAAAAAGCCTCACATGCTGATTCCAGTTTTGATCAATATCGATTTTTATTTTTATAACCAACACAGTCCCTTTTTATAAGATCAGGAGACACCTTCAATATTCCCTTCACATCTTACAGAAAGTCATTCATCAGCACATGTGAAACGATACAAACTTCCAAAATTACTGCTGTCAGATGTATATCAAAGTTTAGAGCATTGATTTTCAGACCTTTGCAGATGTAGACAAGATCTGTGCAAAAGATCTATTTTATATTTCCCTAAATGAAGGAAATCAAGACCAACAAATCATCCGGCCGATCAATCCATGCACCCCTACAGATTGGTCATGAAATTCAATTTTCTCTCGAATATGGCCCAGAAAAATAAAACGACTAACAACCATAAGTTTCTGTTTTGTTTTTTTTTTTTAGGGCGGGGTGTTAGGAAAGTTATTGAGCAAAAAGCAGTGTGATCGACATGTATAAAGCTAACAATGTTCAAATCATGACGTTCTTCATTCAACTTTTTTTCCGTGTTTCGTTTAGAGCCCATTGGACAAAGCCCAGGCTGCAAAGAATAAGGGCAACAAGTACTTCAAGGCTGGCAAGTACGACAAGGCTATCCAGTGCTACACGGAGGCCATTGCTCTCTGCCCCAAAGAGCAGAAGTCTGATTTGTCCACATTTTACCAGAACAGAGCAGCAGCTTACGAGCAACAGGTTGGTTGAGCATTACGTGTGATTTTAATTCCTAAGATTTTTTATTTTGCCAGATGTCTAATGCATTCAGTAAAGTGTAACAAGGCTGAACTGTTGTTTCAGTTGAAGTGGACAGAGGTGGTCCAGGATTGTTCTCAGGCTGTGGAAATGAACCCACGCTACATCAAGGCTTTGTTCAGAAGGGCTAAAGCTCTTGAAAAACTGGACAACAAGAAGGAGTGCTTAGAAGGTCAGACTTCGTTGCATATTAGAACAGATGTCTTCCAGCATTTTTTTTTTTTTCTGTAAATGTTCAACTCTTGCAGACAGTTAATCCTGGTTCTTTGTACTCTTTGTGTACAGATGTCACAGCGGTGTGTATCCTCGAAGCTTTCCAGAACCAGCAGAGTATGTTGCTTGCCGACAAGGTGCTAAAGCAGTTGGGAAAAGAGAAGGCCAAAGAGAAATACAAGGTACTGGTTTCATTTAAAACGTCTGCAACCATTTTTAAAAGGAATGACTCATTAATTGAACCTATGTAGAACTTGATGACATGTTGAGGAGGTTAGTAACCGTTTAATGTGAGGTGTGATGTTGCAGCGATTGAGCTCAAAGTGTAACTTGCCTAAATAAAGTGGGGAAGATAGGATGACTCCCTATGGATGCATGCGTTATCCCTCCACAACGTGTATTTATACCCAAACATGATGCTATAATGAAACAAATTTGCTCTGTTTGAACCAATAAGAAATTCATCTGCATGTTCCACCGTTCATGCAGTGACCGTGGTCATATTATGTGAGTTTAAGCTTCCAGGAGGTTTACGCACAACCTCATTGTTTTGGTACCACTCTGCTTGGAAAAAGCTGTTATCACATAAACGGTTCATTGTGGGGGAAAAAATAGGCTGACGGAGCAAAGGCTCTTACTGGCTACAGATCGCAAACATCTATAAAAAGGTTTGGCACAAACTATCACTATGATCAGCAGAGAACTCTTGGAATAAAATTATCTTCTTTTATATGTAGTGTGGCGTTAAAGATGGCAGGCTGTGCGCTCCACACCTCCACCGAGAGTCAGCCATGACATTAGAAGAGTGGGGGAGGGCAGCAAAGACTCATAAAATGCTCATAAAACCCTAAAACCAACACAAAAGGAGTGAGATATACAAATGGGAACAGCATAGTGGAGCTTTTTTTTTTTTCTGTTCCTGCAGAACCGTGAGCCGATGATGCCATCCCCTCAGTTCATCAAGTCATACTTTAGCTCGTTCACTGATGACATCATTTCCCAGCCGCAGCAGAAGGGCGAGAAGAAAGATGAGGACAAGGATAAGGAAGGAGAGGCAGCGGAAATCACTGAGAGGTCCGGCTGTTCTAAACATCTATACTTGAATGATACATGTTTTTTTTGTTTGGTTTTTATAGTATCTGAGGGTGGTGTAACAAAACAGAAAGCTGACATGATTAAAACCTACATTGCTGTAAAATGAGATTTTCAAGCTCTAATCTTAAAATACGCAAATGATCTCCTCCAGGGAGGGGATGTTTTTATCTGCGTTAGTTTGTTTGTCTGTTTTCAAAATGACTTGAAAAGTGTCGGGTGGATTTTGCTCACATTTTCACAGAAGGGGAGTATTATAACTATTGAGAAATAATACAATTTAGTTAAGGATCTGATGTGAAGGTGGAGGTCACAAAGTGTCAGGGGAATGTGCTGCTTGGCAGAGGTCTGCACTCTTAGAGTGCTTTGCTAGTCTATGCATGTTCTAGCTTTTTTGTTTCTTTTTTTCAGGGTTCTTTAAATTCATATGAGAGAAGAAAGAGAAAGATAATACATTAATTCAGTCCCATAGAAGGTCTTTGAAAAACGCCTTAAAAAGACAATGATCCTTGACAAGTCATTGAATGGAGTTTTTGGGATTTGAAATTTTTCCTGGTTGACGGCTGCTGCTCAAGTTATTTTTTGTTTGTTCCACCTTGCATTCTTGTGTTTCCTGTACATAGTTGACATGTGCGTAACAACGCAGGCATCAGTGCGTTTAATCTTATTGCAAGATTTTCCAGTCAGGTCGAGTCTTTACATCATGCCATAACCAGAAAATACGCATCGTTCTGGAACCATGGCTTTCCAAAGAAAGCTGCGGTGAATGGTTTTTATAAAGACCCAAAAAACAAATATTCTGGGCGTTTTTTCAGTTAGTGATTGGAAACAATTGAGTTTTTTAAGTAGTAGTGTTTTTTTTTTGCTGCGGACTACCACATGTGTATTACTCTAGTAATGGAGATGTCAATAAGAGGATGTTTTTTCATCTGTCCAGGAACACAAATTCCTTATCAGAAAAAGTTTATCAAAAGAATAAGACCCAGCTAGGAAAGCTTTTGTATAGAACATTTTGCATGTTGTTGCTGTAGAGCTCTGAATAGATGTTTCTTCTTTAAACTGATTTCTCAGCCTGCCTCTGATTGGCGTAGATGCTCTGATTTTCTATAGACACATATGGTTTGTCTTGAGCTGATGAGAGCATGAAACTGAAATGCATTCTGGCCCGTGTTAAATTCAATCAGAAACACGCTGTGTTGGCCAAGTAAGTTAAATGTAGAATAGAAATAAGTGATCATTTTATTTCTGGTTAATTTCTATTTCAGATACTAATCTTAAATTCCTTTTAAAGGGATCAATATTTAACTAGGGGTGAATTTCCCAGGTATGTTGTAGACTATGCTGACAAATTAATATGGGAGTCCTTCGCTGATTGTAGCGTTAAAATTTAAGCAGGTCACTCGTTTCTTGTCTAATTTTTCACACATCTTCAACTGTTTTTCTGTAAAATGTGAAAGTTATGGATACAGCTGCAATGCTTAGGACAGGAGGAACACCACAATAACATACAGAGATAGAAATGAATAAACGTGGAAATGTAGAAATACAGAAATTATATGCATTTGTTTTCATGTAGTATTTTATTTTGTCATTTCTTGTCCCTCATATTCCAGATCCTTTTAATGCTTTGACTTTATATTAATTTTTATCATCCTTTTTTTTTTTTTTTTTTTTTTTTCTCAGCTCTGGCTACTTAAAGGCCAAGCAGTATATGGATGAAGAGAACTATGACAAAATTATCAGTGAATGCACTAAGGAGATCGAATCAGGAGGTCGATACACTGCAGAGGCCCTGCTGCTGAGAGCCACCTTCTACTTGTTGATTGGAAACGCTACTGCTGCCCAGCCTGATTTGGACCAGGTCATAAACATGCAGGAGGCTAATGTGAAGGTACACACATTCACTGCCCTTTATTTATTTGTTTGTTATTTTACTTGTATTAATACATAGTGGTGCTTTAAGTGTGTGAACATTGGCTAAGGAGAACAAATAAAGCATGATTGTGTCTGTAAACAATTGTAAAGGAACCTTGCCTTATAAACTCATGTTAAATTAGTGAGTTATAAAGCTGGGTCTGGACTGATGTAGACCAAAAATTAGGCTGTGAGGTTAAATTTGTGTTTTTGTGTCATTTATTATAATTTATTGTTCAAAAACAGCAGTCTGGTGTATTTCTGCAATGTTCCTTAGGTACCATGTTATAATGTTTTTTTGCACAGTTACTTTTTCAATTCATGGGTGAAAATGTTTCCTAATTAGGGGAAGGTGTAATAGCCATCCCTTCTTTTTTCGTCCTTATTATCAATATTTTATGCACCCTTTAAGAGCTTTATGCTTCAGGATCTTTTAGAAAATACAATGTGTCGGAATGACTCAGACATGTTTCAGGTGTTTAGCAGCATGTGACTTTATAATAACAGTGGAGGTGTTTGCTTGCTTATAGGTTCATGTATTTGGTCCCACTATCTTTACTCACTCCTACAGCTACGAGCAAACGCTTTAATAAAGCGTGGAAGCATGTACATGCAGCAGCAGCAGCCTCTGCTCTCTACGCAAGATTTCAACATGGCCGCTGAGATCGACAGCCGGAACCCTGACGTGTACCACCACAGGGGGCAGGTAGGAGGGTCTGGTTTCTGTTTGTTCAATTATTATCTGTTATTTTCTGCAGTTGTTTTTTTTTTTTATTGTCTAGTGTTACTCTTTAGTTTTTGTTTGGATTACATGTTCGTCCACTAGGGGCACTGTTATGCGAGGAGTATATGTTCTGGTGTGGGTACTCTTTTGGGTGGCTGGTGGTCTGTTCGGATGTTGGTACTTGGCGGAATAAAGAGGAGCAAAGAAACAATTTATTTTTATTGACTTACATTTGTAGCAGAGGATGGTTAGTAACTACAGAGTTCCGCCAACGTTTGAAGCATGAAAGCCTTACGAAAGCTGGAAGAATGAAGTCAACATTTGGACGAGAGTTACAGATTTGGAGAAGAAAAAGCAGGCGCTTGCTTTTGCCCTTGCACTGTCTGGAGAGCGCGGGACACAGCGATGGAAATTCCGGTAGACGATCTAAATAAAGACACTGGAATGGCCACATTGTTCGCCAAACTAGATGCATTGTTCCTAAAAGAGGAAAAGGACAGGATCTATGAGGCGTACTCGGATTTTGCCCGAATTGTAAAATAAGTTAACATGTCGATGGCGGACTATATTATTGATTTTGAGCAGCGTTACTCACGCATAAAAAATACAACATGGAACTACCTAACGCAGTTTTGGCTTTTAAGCTTTTGGGCACCGCGTGTTTGGACATAACGGACAGACAGTTGGCTTTAATGGCATGCTCAGATGCAACATTTTCTTCTATGAAGTTCGCTTTAAAGAGAATAGTTTTTGGAAGAAAAGAGGTGCGGTAGCAGAAGGCATTAGCCAGAAGTCCGTGTTTGCAACGGAGCAACAGCGGCAAAAAGGCAAGTACTGGCGGCAAAGTCCCCATCAGAAAACTCCGCAGCCCGGTACAAATCCGCCGGATAAGTACGGACGACAGTCAAAATGTGCAATGTGCCAAAGTACCCTTCACTGGGTCAAAAACTGTCCGCACAAAGCTGATAGTGTTCAAATTGCTGAGGATGCAAAAAGACGTGAAAGAGTGCAATTTAACTCTATACACTAAAGAAGCACCAACAGATGCAGAAATATTTATGACGTAGTGTTTTGGCTCAGCGATCATAGACACTGCTTGCACTAGGACAGTTTGTGGACAAGAGTAGCTGGACAACTACAGTACTGTATTACAAAATAAGTGTGAAGATTATGAAGGAGACGGAAACACAAATTCACAGGCCCTTCAAGTTTGGAGATGGAAAGATTGTCTATTCCATCAAAAAGGTAAAGATACCTGCTAAAACTGGCAACACAAAGTGTAATATAGAAACTGAAGTAGTACCCTGCTAACATCCCATTGCTTCTGAGTAAAACCTCATGGGCAGGGACTGTTTTGGACATGGAAAGAGACAGTGCAGTGATGTTCAACCAGCCTGTCAAACTGGACTTTACTAGTTCAGGTTATTACTGCGTCAACATTGTGGACATTAAAAATAGAAATTGTATTCACTCTGATAAGCTATTAGAAGCTACTGAGGAAAAAATACTGACTGCAACAGACAAGATGAACACAAGTGAAAAGATGAAAGTCCTGGAGAAACTTCATTAACAGTATGGGCACGCCTCTGCTGATAAAATACAGAGACTTTTGACTAATTCTGGCAACAAGGACACAGAATGTGACAGCCTGCTAAAAAGGGTTGTGAACCAGTGTGAAGTTTGTCAAAAATATTGTAAGACCAAACCAAAACCTGCTGTTGGCTTATTGTTGGCATCTACATACAATGAAACAGTTGCTGTAGATCTGCACGAACTTGAACCTGGGGTTTGGTACTTACACATTATTTACCACTTCACTCGTTTCAGTGCTGGTAGTGTCTTAACCACCAAGAGGTCTTCTGAAATAATCAAACAATTTTATCCATGATTGGATCAGTGTGGATGGCCCTCCACAAAAGTTGTTCAGTGATAATGGTGGTGAGTTTAATAATGACGAAGTGAGACACATGGCAGAAAATTTTAATATTGAAGTTAAGACAACACCTGCTTACAGTCCGTGGAGCAATGGACTGTTAGAGCGCCATAATCAAACTCTGACGGAGATCCTACCGACAGTCAAAGCAAGTACTGGATGTGACTGGAGAACTGCTATGGACTGGGCTCTGATGGCAAAGAACTCTATGCAAAGTGTACATGGATACCGCCCACATCAGCTGGTGTTTGGGCAGAATCCCAACCTGCCCTCTGTATTAATAGACAAAGCTCCAGCTCTAGAGGGCACCACCAGGAGCGAATGGGTTGCCAAGCACATTTCAGCCCTGCATGCTGCAAGAAAAGCTTTTACAGAAGCAGAATGTTCAGAAAGAAAACGTAGAGCACTGAAGAAGCAGCTGCGGCCTATAGACGAGGGATATGAAACTGGAGACCAAGTCTTCTACAAAAGAGTGGATTGTCCAGAATGGAAAGGACCAGGAGTGGTGATTGGTCAAGATGGTGCAGTCGTTTTTGTTAGACACGGAGGCACCTGTGTCAGAGTCCATCAACTCAGATTGAGGAAAGTTACTCATGAGAATGAAGCACCTGAGATTACATGCAATGAGGAGAACATTCAAGGACAACATACAGTGGAAATCATTGAAGAGAATGGAGGAGACAATCTTGCAGTAAATCCTAAGAATTATCCTTTCCCTGCTCATGATGATGAATAGGGCACGAGACAGCACACTGGGAACGCCATCATAAAGACGGGTCAAATTGTGACATTCAGAAATGCAGAGGGTGTCTCACAAAAAGCCAAAGTTTATGTGAGTAAGGACATGTCGTTTGATGAAGCAAAGGAAAATGAAATAAAAAGCTGGAAACAGAACCAAGTGTTTGAAGAAATCGAGGACAAAGGACAAAAATACGTCTCCACTCGTTGGGTGTGCACGCTGAAAGAGACTGAAAATGGAATAATACCAAAAGCAAGACTTGTTGCACGAGGATTTGAGGAGCTACAAGTTTCTGACCAACAAAAGGACTCTCCAACCTGTGCCTCAGAGTCACTGAGACTCCTGGTGGCAGTTATGTCAGAAACAATGGGAACTTCACTCTATGGACATTAAATCTGCCTTTTTACAAGGGATGCAACTGTCTAGAGACATTTTCATCAAACCTCCCCCAGAGGCCAATAGAACAGGTGTGCTTAGGAAACTGAGAAAATGTGTGTATGGTTTAGCTGATGCTTCACCGTACTGGTATAACAGGGTAAAAACCATCATGACTGAAGCAGGAGGTATCATGTCTAAGGTTGACCCTGCAGTTTTCTATTGGCTGGATGAGCACAAAAATGTAACTGGTGTGCTTGCTTGTCATGTTGATGATTTTATATGGGGTGGATCACACATCTTCTCAGAGTCAGTCATACTTCACCTGAGTTCAAAGTTTGTCGTTCGCGAAGCACACAACAGCTTTTCCTATGTACAACTACACCAAGAAACATACATTCAGAAACTGCAGTCCATACACCTCTCACCCTCACGAGCAGCAGAGTCAGCTTCACCTCTCACTGACAAGTAGACAGAGCAGCTCCGATCCTAGATAGGACAACTTCTGTGGGTGGTGAGACTGGGCAGGCCTGATGTTGTCTCAAACTTGCTACAGTACAGACCATTAATGAAGCAAACAGAGTTGTGTGTAAGCTCAAAGCCAAGTCAGTTGGATTGAACTTTCAACACCTTGGGGAAGACAGTAACTTAAGGATTGTTACATTCAGTGATGCATCCTTTGGAAATCTTTCAGATGGGGGTACTCAAGGTGGGCACTTCATCGTTTTGATGGGTGACAATGGGCAGTTCTCTCTGATTTCATGGCAGTCAAACAGAATTAAGAGAATTCTCAGAAGCACACTGGCAGGTGAAACACTTGCTATGTCCAAGGGCCTTGATAATGTCATTTTCCTTTCCACACTCTTTTCTGAACTCAGTACTGGTAGTACTGCTTGTCTTCCACCTATAATCTGTGTGACTGATAATTTCTCTCTTGTAGATGTACTTAAGTCAACTAAATTTGTTGCAGAGAAAAGGTTGCGCCTGGAAATCGCTTCAATTAAAGAGCTGATTCAAACTAAAAAAGTTCAAGTGTTGTGGTCTCAAACAAAAGACCAACTCGCAGACTGTTTAACAAAGAAGGGAGCATCCACAACCTCACTCCTTAAGGCTCTTTATGAAGGACTTTGGATTCTTCAATGATTCATTTACAAG
The DNA here is from genome assembly GCA_034780135.1 of Jordanella pulchra. Lineage (NCBI taxonomy): Eukaryota > Metazoa > Chordata > Actinopteri > Cyprinodontiformes > Cyprinodontidae > Jordanella > Jordanella pulchra. The sequence continues at coordinate 31,542 of JAUZNJ010115460.1, read as the reverse complement.
TTGTTTCACATTCCATTATGTTGAAACAGTTCTAACAAAATCCTTAATGGATGTGCTTTGCCATGAGTCTTAATAAATATATATATATATATATATATATATATATATTATCTTTTTAACGGCAATAGATTAAAATGGGTTTTGAAACTTGTATGTGCAAACACTTTCTATTGACTTGTGGCTGTAATGTAAAAATGTTTAATATGTTGCTAGAGTAGTTTTTTAAATCAATGATTTTTTTTATTTGCTGTGAAAAATACGTTTGGTTACAGCTTGGCCTTATTAGAAAAAAGACATTCCTGGTAACACATTTTTCTAATTGAATTAAGTTGCTATTAGATGTTTCATTGTTCTTCACAGAACAATGAAATGAAACAATGGCCAATAGAAAATCAGTACCGCTTCAAGCAACACAGATGCTTAAAATGTGTGATCGTAACCTCTGCAGAATTTAAAGTAGCCCTTAGTTTTCAAAGGAAATAACCTCTGCTTTGCATAATACTCCAGGGATAATGTGATCATGTAGGATGAGATGCTGGAGGTTCTTTGACACCTTTTCACAAAACATTTCTTTCCTTTCAGCTGAAGATCCTGTTGGACCAGGTGGAAGAAGCAGTGGGAGATTTTGATGAGTGCATCCGCCTCAGACCAGACTCTGCTCTGGCACAGGCTCAGAAGTGCTTTGCCCTTGTGAGTTTTAGTCTAATCTCTTTAGCATGATGCTGTTTTTATTTAAACGAAGATTCTAGGTTTTGTTTTTCTAACTAATACAGACAAGTCTTCGTAACTCATTTGAGAACTATTTGTTGACTTCCTCCTTTTGTTTTTGTTTTTTTTTTTTTTCAGTACAGACAAGCATATACTGGAAACAATACATCACAGGTACAGACGGCCATGGATGGCTTTGAGGACGTAATCCGAATGTTTCCGAAATGTGCTGAAGGCTATGCTCTCTATGCTCAGGTATCATTTATCGTGTGGGAGTTCATTTAAAAAAAAAAAAGAAAGGCGCTGCTTGAATATATATAATATATAATATGCGCCTTAAAGTGTGGAAAATACGATAATCAAATCAATTCAGTCTTTTAGACACATTCCGATTCACCTGCTTACATTCCAACCCGAACATGTGATCCTTGGATTATTCAGGTTTCATCCACGAAAAACAAACACAATGACTCCAAAACATACATGGTTCTTGGCATCTGTCCTGTGTCTCCTTTTCAGTCATATTTCATTTATTGAGCACTTTTTAACAATCCTGGCAGTGCTCAAATTACATTACACATCCTGAGTAATAGACCAACTTAGAACAAAAGAGGGAAAAAAAAAAACAATAAAATACCTAGAATCACATTTAAAAGGTGTAAAAAGATAAAATTTTAAACTGTATAACCCTCGGCAGTTGAACACGTAGCCCCTATTAAAGTTATAGAAGCAGCTGTCTATAGATGTCTTTGTGTGTACTTGCAAACTGCAATGGTGCATTCAAGTACGACTCCTTTCATGAGGAGACAATCGTTGTAAAAGAGCAGAATAGAAATGCCTTCATTGTTCCAAGTGGGGAATTTTGGGTGTGAGCAGAAAGATCAGGAAGGGGCTAATATCAAGCTCTAAAATAATAGTTCATTCATTTCCAGTGAGGTCAGGCTATAATTACATCAATTATGAGAGCTTAACCTTTTGATTTATATACAAAACCATCACCTACTCGGATCAGAAGCACAACCAGCAAAGAAGTTCTCAATTTTTCTTTTTGCTCTGAATGATTTAAATTTGTAGTTTACCAAAGTCTTTCAATTGCAGCGTCATATCTGTCTGCGTCTGTATCCACAGAAGGATTTGTATGAACAAGTGGTTTGAAACAAAGGAGAAACTGATAAAATCCTGTTTTGGGTAAAAACAATCAAACACTTTCATGTTGTCTTCAGGCTTTAACTGACCAGCAGCAGTTTGGGAAAGCTGATCAAATGTACGACAAGTGTATCGAACTGGAACCAGACAACGCTACGACTTATGTTCATAAAGGGTGAGCATGTTTCCTAGTTATTCACCAATCTGCTACTGCTTGAGTTTCTTTTTTTACTCATTGTTCCAATATGTAATCAGTTTGTTGCAGCTTCAGTGGAAACAAGACCTCGACCTTGGTCTGGAGCTCATAAGTAAGGCGATTGAAATCGACAACAAATGTGACTTTGCCTATGAAACTATGGGAACCATTGAAGTTCAAAGGTGAGATTGAACATAAATAATAATGTAAGAGGTTTGCGCTTCAAGTGTTTTTAATAACTGAAGTGTTATCTTTACAGAGGAAACTTGGACAAGGCAATAGAAATGTTCAACAAAGCTATCAACCTCGCCAAGTCGGAGATGGAGATGTCCCATTTGTACTCGTTATGCGACGCAGCGTACGCCCAGACAGAGGTGGCTCGAAAGTATGGCCTTAAACCTCCCACGCTGTAACATCTCTGCCAGTTCACAGTCTGTCTCCGTCTCCACCGCAGAACCTAACTGTATTACTGTTTGAAATAAATCTGACATGTTAAAAAGAAATTCTGGAATGATTTGCACAGAGTTGTCTGGATGTTATGATGAAAAGAATAAACCCTTAATGTGTCATGTGTGCTCACATTAGAAAGGGTTTTTGTTTTGTTTTTTTTTTCAAAGGCAGGGGTTTGTCTCTGTCAAGATGCAGTTTGACCTGTGCAGCCCTTTGCTAACACCTAATTCAGCCCAAATTAATTGTGAAATCTTTTCATCTTATAATAAAGGGGGGAGGGAAAACGTACATGAATGTCTGTTCATATCTGTTCAGAATGATGCGCAGAAGAAGACGGAAATGTCCCGTTTGTTGAACCTATAACTGACTTGCAAGGCTTCTTTGATGTTTAGATCTACAGAAAATACTGTGAGATTCTGCGAGGTTCTGAATAACCATTTTCCTGGCAGTTAATGCTGATCTGAAGGGTTTTTCTCAGCTGCTTCCATTTTGTAACATAGGTCTTCAGTTTGAATGAGAGAGAATCAGTTCTTTGTGAAATGTCTGTCTTTGAAATGCTGGAATTGATCCAATGGGTATGGGCCCTAAAAGGCCTGTTTAGTATTTTTTTTTTTTTTTTTTATAGGTTTGCCTGTTTGTTTTTAATATATAAACTGTGCAGCATGCTCACTTTATAAATGTAAATGCAATGCTCAAGCTGTCTGGAACACTAGAGAAATCAAAGTATGCTTGATTTTGACAAAACCCCTTTGATCAGACAAACAACCATCAATGATTTATTTTCCCTTTTTTTAATGCCTCTATTCTTTGACGATTCCAACTACTATTGGAGTTTTGTAGCTCATGAGTGAATTTTTTTTTTAAAATTATGCATCTTTTTTTTCTGTTTGTTCCAGTATTTTTACAAGTTCTTAAAACCTATGCTTCTTTATTTTTGTCCCCTGTTATTTTCTAAGTTTTTTCACAATGCTGTCCTTAAGGATCCCAGCCTACATGCAGCCCAGACAGTGTCTTTATGCGCTGTATTCCCAGCATGATTTTATTTTTTAAGCAGCCGTCTGTGTTAAATTCGGTATGCACAAAGTTTTGCATATTTTACAAATCTAACTCTCCAGTTTTTGGATTCTATACCTCCCAAAGTAGCAGTGTCAGATTTTTACTCAGTGGTTATATCGGAGAGAACACACATCACTGCTGCTGCTGTGCAGATGGACTGCTTAAAGTCAAGAAAACAGGATTTAACCCCCCCAAAAAATTGAAAGATGTTATCTAAGTTGTTGCTGTTTGATAGAAAAAAAAAAACAAAAATGTCCATGTTCACAGTGACCAAAGTGGAAATAAGAATCCTAATAAAGTGACAGTTCTTGGAATGAACTTCTGCTTGCAATGTTTTTTGTTTTTCTGTGTATGTTACACTGGACTCTGCTGTTTCTGGTAAATAATTAGTATTTTCTATTAGGCTTGCTGAATTATGGTGTTATATTTTTGGGGGTGATATCTTTCAAGTTATTTCCCTATTGTTTATTTTTTTTATGTTATACACTGCCTGTTATTCAAGTTGAAATTGCCTCAAACCCATTCAATACTGGTAATGATTCATTTAAATTATACTCAAGCCAGCCCATTTGTTGATTTAAGAGAGTTTATCTTAAAATCTTTTTTGTTTTCTCTTGTGTATAGCATCTAATCTTTGACACTTTGAACAGTTCTATTTGTTTGTTGTTGTTTTTTTTACTTGTCCGGTTAGTATTTTCCTTCCATTTAAAGAAACTTTCCACGGAGTATCCCATCCTTGTCTCCTGTCTTATGACTGCCACTAGAGGTGGGTGGAAGATGGAAACAAAGGATAAGTGTGTGTATGTATGTTATATATATAGCTTGGACAAAGATTGTCCCTCTAGCAAACGAAAAAAAAGGTATTTAAAGAGATTAATGTATTTTTACAAATAAAAAAAAACTCAAAAGAAAACTAACTTCACCGCGGTTCAAACCTTTACCTTTTTTGAAGGGGGTTTTATAGCCTTTAGCCTAGAATGTGGTTAAAGCTGCACCTAATGCAAGTCTAAAGTCTGTCCGCCGATTAATCTCGGCGGCTCATTTGTGACAGCTGCTTGACGTTACGCCGTGGTGACGCTACGTGACGTGTCTCTGTCAACAGGACAATGGCGGATTTCGTAGAGGATGCTCAGGGCAGCTGGTGAGTCGATTTGTTGTTGGGTTTAGATGTTTGGGGATATTAATCCAGGCACCATGAAGCAATGTAGACTTCCCTAGTTTCGTTTTTTCCTTTAAAGTAACTAAATATAAATTTATGTCGCTGCTCACCTGACTGAAGACGTAAATTTGAGCCTAGTTTCGGTAAATTTGAGCCTAGTTTGGTAACGGTAGTTAGCCTGCTAATAGAACAAAAATTAGCTAAGCTACTTCTCATAAAAGCAAAGGTTGAAAAATGGAGAATAATAAGTGAAGTGCTTTTATAGGAAAAGCTGTCTAGGGTTCATATTAGAGCTGATTTACGTATTTCACAGATATATCTACAGTTGTTAGCTAGGATGCTAGTAACTAGCTACATTTCCTTTAATCCAACCTTAGACCTAAACCTATCAATTCTCATCATATTCCAGTATGTTACGTTTACACTTTATGATATTATTACTTTGTATTTTATGAACGCATTTGACCTGTCAATAATAAATATCAAACTTTTTCTTCTGGAGATGTCATGAAGTTTTGGCTTTTAGCAAATAGAGCAGCATATCTTATATCATTTTACTGTAAAATAGTTTACAGACCACAGAAGAAGGTTTTAAGATATGAACAGTCATTTTTCGTCACTGTATTGATACGTTTTTAGAGCTGTTTGCATTTTCCATTTGATTTATATTTAGCTTATAAATAACTTTTTTTAGATGTAATTTAGAGACATGTTTACTGGAGTTGTTAACAGAAAAAAAAGGCAACATCTCACATCACTCAGTCTGTCTTATAGGGGAAAAAAAAGCAGAAACTTTGTTTATTTATCTATTTATTGTTAAACTATTTGATGTTGCACACTGCAGGGACCAGGATTTAGCTGAGGCCCTGGACTCTGGCGGGTCAGACAGTGAGATGGAGAGCATCATGCAGATCCAAGAGCATTCAGCTGAACATAGAGCCAAGATGTGGAAGGTAAGGAGCGTATATTTTAAGTATAAAAAGGCTGATGTGCTGTGCATCAAAGTATTACCCTAAAGTAGATAATTTAGTTTCACATTTATTTACAGTCTGTGTTTTCTTAAATGTAGATGCAACATGTGTCCACAGTTTAAAAGGAAGTAAATACTAATTTCTTCCACGTGGCTCTTTGTCAGTTCCACTCTGGGCTAATGCATGTCCTATTTCCTACATGTGTTGCAGTTTAGTCTGCTTCTTCCTCCATTTCCTTTCTGTAAAATAAGCCATTTTGTACCCATATACTTAAACCATTGTATATCAGTTAGTTTTTTAATAGTTAAATAGTTTCATTTTTGCTAAAATAGTAGCATTTCGATTACAGTATTGTCCATTAGGTGTGGATCGACCATTGCATATGCTCTGGGTTAGGTTTCTGATCATACTAAATTAGCCATGAGCAGCCTTTGTCTATGACAGAAGCGTTTTTTTTTTTGTTGTTTTTTACTATTATTTCTGTTTTATGTACAACTTTCACTTTTGTGTGGGATGGGCTCATCTGGTTGTCAGAAACCAAACATGAAGGAGGCCTTTGAACCAGTTTATACCATTTAAACTACCTACAACCTGACACAAAGAAATTAAGAAAAGCCTTTTTTTTTAGTTTAATTTTTACTTTTATCATTATTGCTGCAAACTATAGAAAATATTGTGATTTAAAAGTTTTAATCCATAGCTCCCACTCGTTGGCCACAGACCAGACAGGCAAGCTTTTCATGTTCAACTAATGTCACCTCTACACCCCTTTCTGACACACCTTCAGTTGAGACTTTGGCTATTTTTAGAAATGAATTCCTGACATATTTATTTTTATGTGAAACATGTAAAAAAGGAAAAGAAAATGAAAGAGAGGTTGGATTTACATTTTTTCTGTTCATTTAAAAAGTAAAAACGAAATGAAATTTGGTTAATTTGAATAAATGCTCAATGTTTTACTGTAGCTTCCTAGCCATTTTATGAAATAGACATTGCTTTAATAGAATAAACAATTGAACTCTTATGATCTTTTTAAATAAGCTGAGTGATAACTGTGTTAACTGAAGATATGGTCTGGATTTATTTGAACCTTTTTGTGAGTGCTTACAGCTCTTTTGTTTTACCAATGATCATTTATTTATACGGTTGTGCAGTTTGTTTGTAAGAATGTATTCAGAATGTATAGAAAACATTTATGGAGCATGTCTAGTGGTATGTATACATATGTGTTTTATTTGTAACATATTGCAGATAAACACCAAGTATTCCAAAATAATCTCCAGAGGACGGTGCTGATGTCTGATAATATAATATATATATTTTTTTTTTCCTGAAAAAAAGTTTTGGGATGTCCTGAGTGTTTTATCATCAATCTGTTACTAAACTAAAATGTATCATTTAGTCTTGTTTTCTGTTTTTTTTTGACAATATATTATTTTAACCCCTGTTCAAGCACTATTGTTACCTTCTGAGGCAGGAATCTTTTCAGTTGGATCACACAAAAGAAATCTGAATAGTTAATGTTTTATTTTGGTCTTTGCTCCATTTCACTCATGGGCTGATCTCTTACTGTTTAACTTGTTTTGCGTTGACAGATTGCTCTGAACGTCTCTGGAAAAGGAGACAGCCTGTCTCCTTGGGATGGGGTGCTCGATCTACCAGAACAAACGCTCATTCACAACCGCAGTCAGCAGCTGATTGGTGAGTAAACTCATGTGTGCTTTGTAAGAATCCTTACTTATATATTTGTAAATAAGAAATACAGAGCATGAAGACAAAAAGTAAAACAGCTTCATTTTTAAGTTGCTAAACATTCATAACATTCTGGATTTTAATTATTTTCAAACCAATTTGATAAAAGCAGATACATCAAATAATAGACTTCACAAGTGAAATGGCTATTATTTATTTATTCATTTGTTAATTCCGTCAAACAGGAAATATTGTGTGGTTAAAGCATTATATCTCAATGCTAACTTCAACTATTGTGCTGCTGTGACAGTTATTAATCTGCTGTTGGAAATTAGATTATTGCTCTGAAGTTTGGCTAAAGAAGCTGCATTTCTAGCGGCCATCACATCCCGAGATTATTATCAGGACTTCATAGAATGAAAGTTCTTTAATGAATCTGACATCCGGACATCTCCCAGATCTGGTCAGACTGAAAATGGAACCTGTTGTAAAAATGATTAAAAACAAAAACCCTGATCTTCACCTCCTGGGTTTGTTTTTTTTTTAATATTTTTATATACCTAAGAGAACTTGTTTTGTTTAAATTTAGTTTGGATAAACATGTTAACGGTGCTTCGGAGTAAAGCTTATCAAACGTCCCTCCCTTAGATCAGCTGGGAGTTTCAGAGGAAGAGAGGAGTGAAATGGTGTCTGATGTCGAGTCGGTCATCACCTTCTACTGCAAGTCACGCAACATTACCTTCACCCCGGATCTCAGCCTGCCTCACCTGCTCAAACCCCTGCTGGGGCTAAAATTACCCCGCAGCGATCTCTACAACTGTTTCTACGCCATCATGAACAAATACATCCCCAGGTAAACCTGCTAACCTTGGATGTCTTTTTACCTCCGCTCACACAGCAGGCTTTGATATCAGCCAGGTGTGTTTGTTTCAGGGAGTGTGTGCCGAACGGACGACCCTTCCACCTGTACAGACTGTTGCTGCAGTATCACGAACCGGAGCTGTGCTCCTTTCTAGACACTAAAAAGATCACTCCTGACTCCTACGCCATCAATTGGGTACACCGGGACTCTCTGGCAGACGGGTGTGATGACGCTGCTCTCTCTTCTGTTTTTTTCCAAAGTGAGTTTTGTTTGTTTTTCTTTCAGCTGGGGAGTCTGTTTTCCAGCCACTGCAAGCCTGAAGTGACTCAGGCCTTGTGGGACTCGTACCTCCAACAGGCCGATCCTTTCCTCATCTTCTTCCTCATGCTCATCATCCTCGTCAATGCCAAGTACGTATCTGTTAGCGGTTAGCTATGCGATCGTTAGCGTCTTTGTTTCAGTTCTGAACGCGTGTTTATCCACCCTCAGAGAGACCATCCTTACAGAAATTGGAGACAGCAAAGAGGACATCATCAGTCAGTTTGTTTTCCTACGTGTTTGAATTTGTTCAGCATTTGGTTTTTGTTTTTTTATTTCTTTTAATCTGGACTGAAAGGATTCCTTTGATTTTTTTTTTTTTGTTTGTTTGTTTGTTTGTTTTGTTTTGGTTACAGAAACATTGGAAACATCTCCCTCTCTCCTGGAAGCAGAAGACATTGAAGATTTGTTTTCGTTGGCTCAGCATTACCAGAGCAAAACCCCTCTGTCACTCAGAAAGGTAAAATATTGTGTAGAGATGAATGTCACTAAAGCATAAAATGAAGCTTAGTTAAAAAAGCAGTTTAGTTAAAGAAGCGTTCTGAAAGAGCATGTTTTTGTTTAATCTTTTATGTTAGATGAATCAGAATCTGTTTGGTAGCAGCCTGGTGGCTCTTAAAGAGGAGGATACTGACCTGAGTCAGGCTTTGTGCCTCCCTGTGTCTGTCCCTGAAATCCTGCAGGCCAACCAGCTTCAACAGGTAAATGACACAAATACAAAATATTTTAACCGCTACCAAGTAAGCTGTGTCTGTAGGACTTCTGATTTGTGGTGTTTAGGACGGGGTGCGTTTCTTTGTGGTGGATTGCCGACCTGCAGAGCAGTACAATGCTGGACACCTGTCCACAGCCTTCCACCTTGATTCTGACCTGGTGAGAGACACTAAACAGTGTTTGACATTTCATGAAAAGCTTTTGATAAACATGGCTGTTTCTCCTTAAACATTTGTTGTCCTCCCACAGATGCTCCAGAACCCCTCTGAGTTTGCTCTGTCTGTGAAGTCCCTGTTGGAGGCACAGAAGCAGTCTTTAGAGTCGGGCTCCATCGCCAGCGGAGAACACCTGTGCTTCATGGGCAGCGGGAGAGAAGAGGAGGACATGTACATGAACATGGTGCTGGCTCATTTCCTACAGGTAAAGAACCAGGGGGGTTCAAAGATTGGCCAAACTAGTGCAGAATACTGAGGGGGAAAAAGGAAAGAAAGCCAATACGGTTGAAGAGTTTGTCGGCCGATCTTTATAAGGGATAAATGAATTGTATAAAAAGGGCGTGTTGGTTTGATGAAACCATATCGCTCTTCGTTTTCCTCTTTTGAAAATCTCATTCCTACATTTTTACACCTTCTTGTTATTAACTGATTTTTTTTTCCTCCAGAAAAACAAAGAATATGTCAGCATTGCCAAGGGAGGTTTTATGGGTAAGTAGCTTAAACTCATGTGTTTGTCTTTTTTTTTTTTTTTTTTTTAGTTTATCTCTATTATTAACATTAAATGAAACCAAACATTTGTGTCTTTTTAGCTCTGCAGAAGCACCTGGTTGACATGAACGTTGAAGGCCTGGACTCCTCCTACATGAACTGGATAGTCAGTACATCTGGATCTCACAGTAGCCTCAGCTCTGTTGATGTAGGTGTTAAAGAAAGATGGAAACCAGTGTCTCAATATAAAATGCATTTCTGCTTGTAGCTGAAATACTTTTAAGTGATAGAAATGCTCTTTCAAGCTGCTTTGTTTTTTTTTTTTTTTGTTGGAGGTTACAGAAGCTGCATTTCTTTAGTTTTCATCTGTTGCTTCTTGTGCTTTTTTTTTTTTTGTTTGTTTTTTTTCCAACAACACAGGGAGAGTCTTTGAGCAGCCCTGGAGACGGCAAAGGTGTGAAGTCTCTGGTCAACAAAATGACCTTTGCTCTCAAGTCCAAGTCTGTTAACGTAAAAGAGAAGATGATTAGCTTCATCGAGAACACGTCTGCACCTGTAGACAAGTAGGCACCTTGTTCTCTCTAAATGCTTCATCTTTATTACCTACTATGTTTGTAACGTGCTCCTACTTTTAACTATTTAAATGAATCTTTAATCATGACTTAAGTCTGTTTAATCATATTTATTTAATCCCTGCCTCTGTCACGTAGTTCAATGTGTCGGTGGGGGTTTTGTAGTTTTGTTGTCATTTCAAATTAAAGTCCCTGTGCCTTATTCTACACTAGAATATCTTTCAATCTGCCTTGGCCAGAGAAGGTGATTCCAGATCGGTAAGAGCTCCCAAATTATCGAGCTGTCTGTCCTGAGCATGCCCACTGGCTATAGAGGCGCACCTATCCCCTGAGACACATCAAAGCATGTCTAGTGCCAACATCTCTGCTCACTCATAACATAACCTAACGCTGTAGCAAGGGTCGGCTTCGTATGACGTCTTAGCATCAGTTCTTCATGCTTTCACTAACAACATTAACAGAAGCTGCAGCAGAATATCCTCTTTCTTAGAGAGGCTGAGGCATTTCAGGGTCAGCCTCAGCTGTTTGCTTCCAGATGCACCACCTAAACATTTATCTCGGTTTATTACAGTAATGTCGGAAAGTTTATTTATTTTAGTAATTCTGTTTAAAAAGTGACACATTTAGAGCATTTATTTCTGTTGATCTTCATCATCAAGGTATCACCAGGCACTTTACAGAATAATTACAGAGATTTAAAGCCACACAATTTTCACAACTAGTATTAAACATATCAGCAATGTTTTGTTTTTTTTTGTTTTAAATAAACAGTTAAACAATTTAAAATAGGACCTGCTTGATTAAAGTTGATGAAGCGCTTTCATTGCAATTTGGAACAAAAAAGTATTTATACCAGTTGCTTGATTTGAAATTGGGACTTTTGAACGATGCGCAACAATCGAGATGCATCTGTCTCCAGTTTAGATACGGCAACACGGGAAACCACTCATTTAAAGTCCATGTCCTTAAAATTTCTGCCTACCTGCCTTGCTCAGCAAGGGAATCTCCCTCAAACTCTCAAACGGGCTTTACAACCATCTCAATACTGTGGTTATCCTTGTTCCTGATGCACTTATTTATTTTAAACTTTGTCCTTCCACTTAACTTTCTGCTAATCTTATTGGATACAACACTCTGAACATCCAGTTTCTTCAGCCGCTGACTCTCTGGCTAACCCTCAGCATGTCAGCGATTGTTTTCCCCAAATCTGTCACATCAGTGGTTTTCCCTATGATTGTTTAGGCCATGAAATAACATCGATACAATAAAACTTCTGTTATGTTGGTCTTATGTAGCTTCTTAGAAAAAAGAGCTATGATTTCCAGCTACCAGGGAGCCATAATCATCCATGTAAACAGAAATAAATGCTAAAAATGCATCTCTAGTTTCACTTTTTAAACTTAATTACCAGAATAAATCTAACTTCAGACGTGCCAGCTGTCCATCTTTCCATTTCAGTGTTTTCTTTACATGATAGTCCGGGCTATGCAGATTGTTGGATACAAAAGCGATGCAGCGATTCGTTGCTGAATAGCCCAGAATATCTCACACATGCTAATCTGTTACTAGACAAACCTGTAAGTTTCTTGCTTAACTTGTCATATTAACAGCATCACCTGCGACAGTAGAGGGCTAATGATTTCCACAGCAAGTCTGAGAGTCTTCATGTCATTGCTTTATGTGTGCAAGCTGGGTGTCTTCTTTTCACAAAAGCTTTGATATCTGCTAATATCACAGAGTGCGGTGCTATGTGTCCCTCTGTGAACAGACACGTGAGCAGCAGCGACCGCGTTGGGAAACCGTACCGAGGCGTGAAGCCTGTCTTTAGCATCGGTGACGAAGAGGAGTATGACACAGGTAAATGGAGGTTAAAGTCGGGTAGAAAAATCTATTCAAGAAATCCAATTAGCAGCCTGTGTTGTTCTTCACAGACGAGATCGACAGCTCTTCGATGTCCGACGATGACCGTAAGGAGATTGTGAACATTCAGACGTGGATAAACAAGCCAGATATAAAACACCACATTCCCTGTAATGAAGTGAAAGAAACGGGTCACATGTTTCCCAGGTGAGCCCTATCAGCACACCACAATCTTTAAAGCAAAGACAGAAATGAGAACTCCTTAAACTCTGCGGGGTTTTTCGTGTGTTTTTCAGTCACTTGTTGATCACAGCGACTCACATGTACTGCCTCAGAGAGATTGCCTCCAGGAAAGGATTTGCTTACATCCAGTCCAGACAAGCACTGAGCTCAGTGGTGAAGATCACATCCAAAAAGAAACACCCAGAACTCATCACTTTCAAATTTGGGACCAACAATTCAGCTGGAGTGGAAATATCTGCAGTTGAAAGGTGAAGCATGTACAGATAAACTCTTTTTTTTTTTTTTTTTTTCTTAAATACAAGCAGCTTACTGAGACCTCAGAAATACATGTAGTATCGTAATGTCTGGACTATAAGTTGCCGTTTTTTTCATAGTTTAGCTTGGGGTGCGAATTATGTGGAGCGACTTATGTGTGAAATTATTAACATGTTATAGTGTCATTTCACAATTACATTCACGCTAATACGCAAAAGGACGCTCTACATCATTTTAACATTGGCGGTAACTTATAAAAACTGAGACAATATGGTACTATAAATACATAGTAAATCTTAAAAATTGGAGAAAGGGGAGTGTCTCTTTAATCCTTTGATTTCTTTTTAATTTAACAGAGATTGTAAAAGTCAGCTACCTCCTGATTTTTTTTTTTTTTTTGTTACTTGTAGATTTTATAAATGGATGACAATTTTACCCAGTATTTAGTGTCTTAATGAGATGTGCTGCCAGCCTGCTCTGGAACCTTGAAGCCTCTTGGCTCGAATTGATCCTAAACGGGTTCTAATTGTAACATTCAGATAAGAATCATTCTCATAGCCATCACCTAACCCAGACTAACCATCGTATTGTCAGATAGGAACTGTCATAGATCACTCCGATGAAAGCCCTGTCATTGTTGTAGAGTTTTCTTCTTATGCTTTGTATTGCACTCTCACAGCTTGGATGCAGCCGTTCAGCCATAGTAACCCGTTCCATAAAGCTCTCTACGAACTGAGCTTCAGCTAATCTGAAGGCCATATTAAGTTTGAGGACTATACAGAAATATGTCAACCTTTCCTTATCTGCTGCTGCCAATCCATCAGTTCACATTGCTTGCTACTTCCCGGCTGAGTTGCCATTGTTTCCTCTTTGTAATCACACCACTAACAGTCGACGTATATTAGACACTCTTCTTCATAATGACCTAACACCATTATGCTTTTTCGTTTCTTGCTCGTTTCCTCTTACTTCACATATGCAATTCTAGTGCTTATGTATCAGGTGAGCTTTGGTTTCAGCCGTTCATTAAAGCTCCACTGCTGAACTGAAACAGTGTGACGTAAACATCTTTTCTAACTAAGGTAGTGCCTTTTATATCAGGCAGCTTCCCTCTCCCCAGCTAAATGAAAGTATACCCACCGTATCCTGCTGCCACCACCATGTTTCAGCAGTGAGATGTTGTCTTCAGGATGACGTGCAGTGTTACTTTCCACTATGCAGAGTCCTTATACAACACCTCTTTTCAGGTGTTGGCTGTGTCCCTATTTAGGAGGTGGTAGATTATCTTTGAACAACTTTTCTTTTCTTGATTCTCTTCCATAAAGCCCAGATTTGTCGATTGTTCAACCACCAGTGACGATAATACTCCACATTTTCCATCTAAGCTGTCGAGCTCTGCAGCTCCCCCTGTTGTAATAACATTTTTAACAGCCTGAGATCTTTTTGTAAAAATCAATCTTTGTTTTTTTTTTATTTAGAGATATCAGAGTAAGAAGGTCTGATTACAAACTTAAGGAGCAGCTTTCAGGTCTATTTAGTAGAAGCAAACCATTTACTATTTTATATTTCCAACCTTTTTTTTTTTTTTTTTTTTTTTTTGTCAAATAAAATTCCAAAAGAAGGCGTTGAGCTTAATCCTAATGTTTTCATTCTTCACCAGATATTTGATACCAAATGCAGGAGATGCCACAAAAGTCATCAAGCAGCAGATCATGAAGGTATTGGACGCCTTGGAGAGCTCATAAGTGGAGACCATTGAAATCTTCAACGGAGGTCTGGGTCACAGCTGATGACATAAACTGTAAGAGTCGTCGTCTCCTCCTGCTCTCCCTTTGGATGTCCTCCATCCTGGACAGATCCCAGTGCAGTGTTCTACTCTGACGCCCCGGGTCTCCGTCTGGGACATTTGGACAAACCACCTACAGTAGACCTGCGTTTCAGGCCGCCTGTGTCCAATCACTTAGGTGCTCCGCAGTCATCCAACCATTTACCTGTGACTAATTTATAAAATATCGGTTGTGTTGTGTGTTCTTCTTTAGGGAAACTAAGTCAGTACAGTTTGGCTTTTTTGTTGCTCTGGCCTTAACGTAGCATTCTGGCCAACCAGTGGCAAACCTATACATGAGACTCCAGCATCATAGCTCTAAGTTATTGATTTCCCTGCAAGTGATTCTTCATTTTTCTTTACACACTTTGTAGACTTATTGTCCATCATTCCAGTAAGAACTTGGATGTAAAGATCTACTTCCTGATAAAGAAAAGGTTAAGCTGATTAAAAGTTTGTTTTTGTTAACTTTTCTCTTTTTACAGACAATATCATTAGAATGAAATTATTCAAGGGTGTTGAGATATATATAAATATAATGTTTATACTTTGAGAAATGCTCTGTAATCAAGTTGACAAAATGGTTATGAAAAGCATATCCTTATGGACAGAATACAGTAAGAAACTGAAACCACCTGGAGCAGTTTGAAACATCTCCTTGTTGCTGCAGTAAAAACTTTGCCTTTTTGGGTGATTCTGTAGGTTAATTTATTCACGGTTCTTAAATTAAGTGATGGATTGATTTCACCTCTTAACAGTTTGATGTAGCCCTCAGAAAACGGCCTCCAGAGGCCCTCGGGGGGGCCACAGTGGGACCACTCAGTGATTGTACTCAATGAGGAACTCGGATATTTACATTAACAAAAAAAAAGTGTTTCTCCTTATGCTTGCCTCCCTGACTCTCATAGGAAACATGTTGTGGCAACAAGGGCTGTGCTTCCCTCCCATAAGGAATAAATTATTAACTGTTTTGTTTTTTTTTTGCAGATTGTTTATATTTTTGCTTGTATAATTCGAAAACGGCTTCAGTTTACATGTTTGGCCTTATAAGGCTGGGATGCCAGCAGTGGCAACTTTACCTAGTAACATGCAGTTTATTTAGTTTTACATTTGCTCTTGCTTACTTATGCATTTGCTTTACGGTTATTTGTGCAGAAACCACGGGTAGCCATCTGAGTGGAGATTTCAGTTCTTAGACCACTCTCTAAACTATTTATTTTTAATCACCCTAATTAAAGACCTAAGACTCTTGAGAAATGACAAGAACGCTAAA
Source organism: Jordanella pulchra (assembly GCA_034780135.1). NCBI lineage: Eukaryota > Metazoa > Chordata > Actinopteri > Cyprinodontiformes > Cyprinodontidae > Jordanella > Jordanella pulchra. The sequence goes on along the minus strand of JAUZNJ010115460.1, from coordinate 15,538 downwards.
CTTGAATCAAAAGGTCTTAATCAGGTTTGTCTTTAGTCTGTTCTGTTCTTCTATCACCCATTCATTGTCTTGTAACTTGTAAATTTGTCAGTTTTCAGTATTGCGCTGACTGAAGCATCCTTGACTTGGAGTCTTTCCATCACTTTGTAACATCATTAACAGGATGGCGACCACTATATTGAAGTATAATTACTTTGCACCTTACTGTAATGCTATTGTTTTTTTCTAAACATTTCCGTTTTTAATAAATGGAGATTATTGGAATACATTTGTATCTGTGGTTATTTAAAAAAAAGAGGTCACTACTAAACAATTTATGGGCTGCAATCATATATTGGGGAATATATGTTTTACTAGTTCAAAACAGCTGTCAGTCTTTCATTTGTGGAAATCCCATAAGGTTCAAAATGAGGTTAGATGCTGCAACTCTTAGATGTTACAGCAAATCCAACCTCAGTTGAGTTCCATCTTATCAAGCTTACAGGTTTTGGAAATAATGTTTAAAAAGGTTAGACGTGATTGAAGCAAAGTGTTTGAAGAGTATGTTAAATATAGAATCACAAATGTTTAACAGTTAGTTTTCCAACTGTTTCACTATTTACTACAATCCATTACCAATTAGTAGTGCTGGACATAAAAACTGATTGGCCACGAGATAACCACCCACCTGTGGCGTTATTTTACCTCTGATTTTCACATTAAAAGGCCAAAGTTTAACATCGGTTCAAGTTTTTCTGTTGAGTGACAGCTTTTAACTCAAACGGCTATATTTTCACTGATTTTTCATTATTATTTTAAAACGACACAGAGAAATACATGAATGCATAAGAATAGAAAATAAAAGCAAACGAATGTCAGTAAAGCAACGATCGATATGCTCTTATTTTGGAAGGTAAATTGCCACCCGGAAGTACTCGCCGCTTTACTTCGGGTCCTGAACCGAGCAGAACAGTTTTGCACTCATGAGCGCTGTGACTAAAGTGATGTCAAGTAAGTATATAGACTTTTTTTTTTCTTATTGGGATTTTTTCCGATTATGATATTTTTTTGTTAATTTTCGGTTAAAGCTATCAGTAGTTTGTAACTTATTCGTTGTGCTCTGTGGTAAAGTTCGGTAAAAGCACTGACGGTGTTTTTGTCCCAGAGTTCCGCCTGGCTGTGGTCCAGCTGCATGTGAGCAGCGCTAAGGCGGACAACCTAAACAGAGTCCGGAGGCTGGTGAAGGAGGCAGCGGGACAAGACAGCAAGGTGGTGCTCCTGCCGGTAAGGAGCTTCACCCTTCTGCTTTACTCGCTACAGAACCTTCGTAGGTTTACGTTCCCAATCTTACTTAGATTTGTAACTTTGACTAGGCCACTGTTCGAGTCTAAAATCTTTTTCACTCTACAACGGGTTTTCTTTTTTAAATTGTCCTGCATTTAGCTCTTTCCACAGCTTTGACATTAAGCATTCCCATACCAAGATGCTACCGCCATCGTGTTTCACTATAGAGCTGCGCTGGAGCTCCTCATGGCTTTCTTCTTACCACTCTTTTAAAGAGACCAGATTTATACATGTTTAATGTTTGTCCAGGGAAAGGATTGGTTCACCTTAGTTGTTGCTGTAACCTTTCTCTGCAGCTCTACGGAGTCATCACTGGATATCTTGGCAATTTTTCTAATCAATGATCTCCTTTCACTTCATGATTATGAAATGGGATATAAATAGTTTTGTAAAGCACTCTCTATGTAATGAATATTTAAAACATGCAACCCTTATGTAGTTGCACATCATGTCTACATGTGGTTATAGGGCACAGAGTAAGATTTGACCCTCATAGTTTGTCTCTTCGCTCTGATCCAGGAATGCTTCAACTCTCCCTATGGAACAAGCTTCTTCTCCACCTATGCTGAGAGGATCCCAGGGGAATCCACCCAGGTGCTGTCTGAGGTAGCAAAGGAGAACAAGCTGTATCTAGTGGGAGGTAGGGACTCGTGTGTGTGTGTGTGTGTGTGTGTGTGTGTGGCTGCAGCGAACCTTTAAATACACTATTGTGTCATTCTTTTGAAATTAAGTTGGAATCTGGTAACTTTTACTTGGAAAGGAGCTGGCTTGTTTACAGTTTGGTGGATTTTTAACCTTCTCTGTTAGCTGTAAGCTATTATCACCAATATTGTAAATTTAACGGAGCCTTTTAAACTCTTTCACAGTCTGTGTCAATTTATTTACCCATTTATTTTTTTTCAACTTGTTTAAGATCGAAAAACGTATATTTATTTATACATTTTTGAGAAGTGAACCATATATTTATCTATACTCAGTCCCCTTTTAACCTGTTTCCCTTAAATACAATATAGTGCATTTAGTTGCCATCAGATGTTATTTTACAAAAAAAAAAAGAATTGATCTGTAGCTGCATTAGTGAATCCCGCATCTAAAAGCAAAGGACACACATGTTCCTCTTCTGGGTGCATTCGAAAATAAAACTCAGAACCATCTTAAGGTCCAAAAAAATTAAAACCACACAAAATAGGTAGAATTATATAGGAAACAAGTCATTTATATCAAGAAGCTACATTTATTCTTCTCTTGAGGTAATGTATTCTGCCATCGAGAGGATTTTGTATGTATAATCCAAAAAAGAGGCAAAAAGTAATTTCCTTTTACAGATAAAGTAATAAAAAAATTGCATCATTTTCTTAATTACTGTCAACTACAAGACAATTCGTAACAATACAAATAAAATGACTTGAGCGGATGAGAATGTTTTTCTTTTTTTTTTAACAGCAACAACAAAATCTGGGTATATATATAAAATTATCTGTCAAAATAAGTCTGAACATCTCTAATCATCACCAGTTTTGAATCAGGTTTGAATGGAAAAGAAAACAGTCATTCTGTGGACATTCTACACTATACATTTCCCGTGATATTGCACTGTCAACATGGCTAAACTTTTAGAATCCATCTACCATACTTGTATTTTGCTGCTGTTATTTTTGCACAGTTAACTTCCTATCAGTGCTGCACTTTATTCCCATGATTGTGTTCTACTATTGCAAACTCAGTATATTGTCAAAAGCTGTATGCAACAACATTTTTCTTTTGGCTGCACCTTGTGTATACAAAATGACAATAAAGTTTGTCTAGTCTAAGATAACAGGTAGGCAGACTCGGCACTAAATGCCTAAAAGTGAAACAAGGCGAATATTTTTAGTTTTTTTTTTGTTTGTTTGTTTTTATCTGGTGGATGAATGAATCCCGTTTCTTGTTAAACAGGATCCATCCCTGAGGAGGATGGTGGGAAGCTGTACAACAGCTGTGCCGTTTTTGGCCCTGACGGACAGATGATTCTCAAACACAGGAAGGTTTGTGTCTGCCTCAAACCTTCTCAGCTGGAGCCACATCTAAGGGGGGGGCTTTAGAGGTTGCTTAAGCCCTCTATGTTTTGTTTCTTCCTCAAGATTCACCTATTTGACATAGACGTTCCAGGAAAAATCCGCTTCCAGGAGTCCGAGACGCTGAGCCCTGGAAACACTCTGTCCATGTTTGACACACGTGAGTGACAGATGGAGGTTCATGTCGTGAGTCACAGACAGGGATTCACTCCAAGTTCACCTTTTTCTTATTATTTCCCATCAGATCTGCAAACTCTAATTTGTTTTATTTGGATTTTATGTGATTATCCAACACAGAGAAGTGCAAAAAGATTGACGATTTTCTTTTCTCTTGTTTTTTACAACTACAAATTTAATGAGTATGTTGTGCATTTGAATTCAACTGTTACACAAAAGATCCAGTATAACTGATTTTCATCAGATTTCAAATAATAATTTGAAAGAGTGCTTATTTTTAGCTATTTTATCTTAGTAAAACCTGGGCTATAAAGAAAGAAATACATTTAGGCCATTAGGAATAGCAATAGTATTTTATATTTTTACATTTGCTTGAAGCACTTAGAGATAGGCTACTTATTTAAAGGGCTCTATAAATACTATTTAGTATTATAATTATGTTATAAATAATTATTTTGTTTGCACTTCTCAACATTTGCACAGCAATATTTATAGATCACCCTCAACACTACAGTTTGCTCCACATACTGAAAAAAAATGCTTGTGCAATCTACAGCCTCTTATTTGAAATCTTTGAAGATCAGTTCCTTGGTGGCATTCAATGTGTTATTTCTTTTTTTTTAATGAGTTTTCCTATATCAATATTAGTGTCTTCAAACTGCATGAAAGAGACAACCTGTTTAAGTCCAAATGCAACCATGTTTTTCATATAACTGCAGAGCTGCGAGTTATTGCAACCCCACAGGATTCATAACCAAATTCTGCACTTTTCACCAACATTGGATATAAACGTACTTTCACTTAGATTCTTTTTTCCTACGAGAACACATGCAGGCATCTAATTAATTTGAAAGGTCTGTATGTGACAAAAGCTTTAACTTTATTTGATTAAAAAAAAAGTGCTGAATTGTTGCAAACTGTAGAGCAGAGATCTTATTCGTATTCATATATATATCAATTGTTCTTAATTAAACTGCCATAATAACTTATACAGATACGAAACAGACTAACTCTAAGAATGCATTTAATATAAGCATCGTTTGTCTTATTTTAATCGGTTTTCTTCATCCATATGTTGTTGTATGGAGTGATTCACGTCACAGTAACAGCCAAGGTCTCCACATCTCAGCATCTCTGTGCTTTTCCACAAAGAACTGGTGTTATGTTGGCCAGTGTTTCCCCACAAATTAGTCTTTTCTCTGCTTGTTTTAATCAGTATTAATGAAAAAAAAAACTTTACACCAGGAGCTAATGTGTAAGAAGCTAGTCTGGTCAGATAAGACCGAAATTGAGCCGTTTTAGCCAACGTGCAGAACAGTGCGTGAACATTACCATGAACTCAGTACAAACAGGGAGTGAATGGATGGAGACATACAGGAAGAAAACCTGTTAGAGGCTGCAGACGACTTTAGATTGGGGTGAAGGTTCGCCTCCCAGCAAGATAAGAACCCTAAACTTACAGCCTGAGCTACAATAGATAGTTTAGATAAAAGTCTGCTTGAATTGCCTACCTGTGGTTTAAAATTAAACCCAACTGAGATTTGATGGTAAAATAAGAAAGATTTGTTGTTATTAAAGGCAAATGTATTTGATTGTAAGGTGACAGAAAAGTAAAGATAAAAAAAACGTTATTTCCCCTCTTCTCTTGGTTGTTGCAGCGTTCTGTAAGGTGGGTGTTGGGATCTGCTATGACATGAGGTTTGCAGAGCTCGCTCAGCTCTACAGCAGGAAAGGTGAGCAGCTGAAATCAGTAGATTTAAGGTTTGATAGAGCAGCTAAAGACCATGTTATTATGCATTCAGGCTGTCAGCTGCTGGTTTACCCCGGAGCCTTCAATATGACGACGGGCCCCGCCCACTGGGAGCTGCTGCAGAGGGGAAGGTGAGACTTCCTGTCGATACACAACATGCTTGATGTACTTCTGATATAGTCATGATTTGCTGATTTTGTTTGTTTTTCTAATGTTCAATAGTTGATTATTTAGTCCGAATTGCTCGTTTGTGTCTGTGTGTAATGCAGGGCTGTTGATAACCAGGTCTATGTGGCCACAGCATCACCTTCTAGAGATGAAGCTGCTTCCTACGTGGCCTGGGGTCACAGCATGGTCGTTAACCCTTGGTAAAATAAAAAAACAAAAGAATAACTGAGATGTTAACTCTTGGAGAAAATAGTCAAAAAGTCACCTTTTGTTGGAATACTTGAACCGATCAGAAAGTGTCCAGAGTTTTTGTTTCTGTTTTTCTTGAACAGGGGAGAGGTCGTCGCCAAGGCGGGACCAGGGGAATCCATCATCTACGCTGATATTGGTGAGTTTCTGAAGTTTTCCTTCTGTCTGCAGCTGTGAAATAACTTTGGTAAAACTATGGAAAGGTTTGGAGTCTGATTTCAGGATTTTCCAGGGCTGAATAAGAGTTGAGGTAAAAAAAAAAAAAGAGAATATGAAAGATCATTTTATTTTTGGATTTTACTCACCCCTCCTTTTGTATTTCCTTGTATCCTACCTCTTTTCCACTTGTCCTATCTACATTCCTCCTTCCTCCCTGGTGTTCCTGCGCCATTCTTTCTCATTCTTGTGTTGTGTCCTACTGCTATCCTTTCTTCTTTAATTCTCTTCATACCTTCCTTCACATATTTAAATCGTATCCCCACCCATAAATCCTCAGGCTTTGTTTAGACCTTATGATGTGTCTGACATCATACTGGGAGCTGTTTAAGTCTAAAACATTCTTTAACTCCAGATAAAAACCCTTCAACAGGCTGTTGTTTAACTGCTACCATGTTAAGTCTCTGCCTTTTCTCACTGTGCACCAAACTTCTCTGCATGTGCGGCTCAATCTGACTCCAGACCTGCAGTACCTGGCTGACGTCCGGCAGCAGATCCCAATCACATCTCAGCGTCGGGACGACCTCTACACTGTAACCTCTGTGCAGCAGTGATCGTGCTGAACTCTGCAAATGGGATCATTTTCCTTTAAATGGGATTTAATCAAACTTAAATAGTTCTGATGATTGTCATCAAGGAGACAGATCTTTAATATTTAGTCCTTGGTGGAGTTAGCGAGCCGTTCTGCCGTTTGTCTCAGTGCTAAAGAAAAGCTGTAACGTTGGTTCCAGTTTAGCACCGGTATTCATGTGAAGGAAGGAAGGCGCTCCAGATATTACAAGAGTTCAGGGACTTCTCTCTGTTGTCCTCCATTATCTCCCTACAGTGTGAGAACTGATTTTATGTCTGATTGCTAAATGGTCAATTCATTGAGAAACTTAATGTAAATCTTTGTTTTTCTTTGACCATCCAGTTGGTTTACATGTTTGAAGTTTTGCTCTGAAATAGAAACAAAAAAACCAAATAATTATCCTATACTATGTGGATTAACTCAGAAGGCTGTATGAGAGATGCACTTTTATTATATTCCTTCTGTGTCATTGAGAAAACACATTTAGTTTGCACAATAACACCATTTAGGTGCAATCATGGCTGCCAGTTTTAAATTTTAAAAAAAGATTTTTCACAAATATATTTCACAGAATAAATCTTTTCTGGTTGTTTCATATTAAGGGAAAAAATCCTGTTCATGTGAAACAAAATCAACTTCCTGTCATGACAGAGCTCAAAAAGAAAGACGGAGTCGGTTGAAGTAATTTGTAAACTTTATAAATGTAAGAAAACAATCCTGGAAATGTTTTCACTTTCATACATTTTGTCAAAGATTGTAGATTTATAATAGAACTTTAAGAGGAATTAACCCTAAGTTTTACTTAAATAGCACCTTCTTAGGAAATCAGACATTACAAGGTAAAATAAAAAATAAAACATACAAACAACTGTAGGAAAGCAGTGCTGCTGCTAAACGTTAAACCAATGCTTTCCTGTTAAATAGATGTGGGTGTGCTCAAAATAACAACAGCCCAAAGCCAGCTAGTACTTTTTACCGAAATTATATTTCTACAAATACATTTCTAGTAGATGTAGTATAGTGCATTTCTAGCTGAGTAAAATGGGTCCTTCCACGTGCAGTTCAGAAGAACAGCCTACTTTGATTCAAAGTCAACAGATGAAAGTAGAGACATATTTTACCGTCTCCCTGCAGTACCTCCACAGCCCACGAGGGGAAGACCATAAAGACCTCTGTTAGAAAATGTAGAACTAGACCAGAAAGACTTTAAAGTGAAAAAATAAAAGCTGCTGTTGCAGTGGATTAAACATTAATCAAAACGATGGTCTGTGATCAGCTTTGGTTAGAGAAGGTCTACAGTTACCTATAAGTACAAAATAATGATTGTCAAGAGTAATAATCACTGGAGATATAAGCTTGCTATTTTTAAGTCTAACGCCCATTCCCTAAACTCTGGATTCAGGCCACAGTGCACCATGAAGCACGGTGGGTCAGGGATATTTCTCACATCCTGACCTGAGTCAATCATGCCCCCACCTCAATACATTGTGGTTCTTTTATGCATCAAAAGTTTTAATTTGTGCTGCTTTAAAGATATTAAAGGTTTCCAGAGTTCATCCATTGTGCCTCAGTGTTCAGCTGTTTGCCTACATGCGGGGAAAACTCAGTGGCACAGATAAAATAAATTACAGCACAACGGTTTGACACCAGTTAGGTTACAGAAACTTCACTCATATGGGATTATGGAACAGTTTAAAGCACTTTTTTTCATTTTACATTGTACTGAACAGGAAATTCATTCTTTAACAAAAAAAAGAAAGACCCCAAAGAGACACATAAGTGAGAAGAAGGTTGTTTCCAAATTGCATTATGGATTTTCCACAAAATCAACAAATTTAAACTTGAGGAAACACAAAACTTACTGTTTCCGAGAAGCAGTTCTCACATGTTAAACTAACAGTGTTTCAAGGAGTTTACAGATTTTTAAAGAATATTTTTTGACAATCCAAACTAAACTTTTCTTCTACAATCAGAAAAATGTCTCCATTAGGTGTAGAATATGTAGTGTATTTCTGTGTATGGATTTTATAATGGTTTGGGGGTTTCACGCCCCGCTATTATTTTAAACAAAACTAAATATCAAGATCTGCATTAAGATTAGAACCACTGGTTTGTTGCTCAGGGGTTGATATCCAGTCTTATTCTAATGGAAATAGTCCTTGCTATTTGGGACAAAAAGAAAGACAAGTGTCAGGTAAACATCTAACAGATATAATGCTTTAAATAATTCATAATTATTTAAACAATGCTTCTTTGCACCTGCAGTAAAAATTGTCAGCGGATCGGGTCTTTTTGTCAAACGTCAGTCTCCTTTGGTTCCTGTATCACCACCTCGGCTGCCTGCCTGTACCGTTGTCGTCTTCCTGATGATAAGAGACATTCATTCAGAACAGAAACCAGCTCTGTCACAGTTAAAAAATATGAATTTGTTCCTCTGTTTTGTATTTTACAATAGCAGTTTTATTTTTTTTTTTTTAATATATACGGTTTTGTTCATAATTACTTTCCTTTAGCTTTTAATTTTTTTTTTCCTGTTACCACAAACCTCAGTGAAATTTACTAGGACTTCTTGTGACAGAGAATCACACAGTGGTGGCTAGTTGGAAGGAAACGGGATAAATGAATCGCGTGTCTGGGATCATAAGCAATGTTTTGCTGCAGATTTTCATTTGGTTTTAGATCTAGACTTGAACACAGAGGTAAGCTTTGATCTGAACCACCCATTTCCTGCTCAAGCTGTATGGTTAAGGTCTCTGTCCTGCTGAAAGTAGAACCTCTTTAACAGCTTCTAAAAGGTTTTCCTCCCTGTACTTGGCTCCATCTATCCTTCACTCATCTCTGACCCACTTCCCTGTTCTTGTTAAATTAAACCCCTCCAGAACATGATACCCTCACCGTTATGTTTTAGGATGTAAAAAGAAGCTCACTACCTGACTAGAGATCTTTCTTGCCACATTTGCTATTTGTCTCCTATATGGTTTAGAGAGCATAAATAACCCTATGTGTCTGTACACCAGATTATCTCACCTGAACTGTGGAAATTATCTCAGCAGCTCATCCTTGTGCCTCTTTGTTAAAAGTAAATAGTCACTTTTTATGCCAACACCAAAAAATCCAGTTGATTATGATAAAACAGCTATATACTCCAAGCATCCGTCTTGATCATCCTTTTTTAGCCTAAATAGAACCTCAGCACCAGCCGCAATGAGCTGACATAAACAGACGTGGCAGCATCTACCGCTGAACTACAAGAAAGCCAGATGGTGGTGATTGACTGAGCTACTAAATAAATCCTGAACATGCTGTAATGCCTGGAAAAACCAACAGGATAAGGTCTTAAAAGCATTGCTAACACCGCTAGCACTATTAGCAAGGACACGTACTCGTGTGTCTTATCAGCTTTGCAGCGACATCCGAATTCTACCTGAGCTTTAGCTCCTGCTTTAGTGAACTCTAACGTTTATACACTTTTCCCAGTGAAACTCCAGTTTTATCCCTCCTGCTATCAACATGTTGTTGAACCTTATTACACTTAAAATGTGATTGTTTTTTGGGTTTTTTTGCGACTACACAAGGAGTTCCACTCGCTCTCGCCTCTGTTGCTTTGGCTTGTTGAACAATTGTATGCATGCCCAGTGACATACTCCAGGCCACATGATGACGTTATAGTAAATATATACACATGAAAGCCTTAATTTACTAACAAATTACTAACAAAGCTTCGAAAGCAAAACAAGAAATAAACAAATATTACATCAGCAGGATGCTGTAGTTTTTCATAAAAATGTATGAAACCAGTGTAAATTACTGGCATATAAATTTAACGAATGTCAAATATCATGACTTTGTATCTTTAAGGCCAGAAGTTTACAACCTTTACTATATAAAGAGACATATTTCCCTAATTTCCATCGAAACTAAACTTATCTGGACCTAAAATAGGTTCATGATATAAAAACAAAGTGTTTCGTGGTTGATTTGACCATAGTTTAAATTCTATGTTCAGGTATTATGACAGAAAGATACAGACTTAATGTAGATATATTTTTATAAACATCCTATTAAAATAAAGGCACACAGTTTGTGACCCAATGACAAAGCAAATAATGAAACAAAAAGCTGCTGTTAAAATTCAGGCACTTCAAGAACAACCAAAAACTAATCTTTTTTTGTTTTGTTTTATCTTTGACCAAAGTTATCATGAACTTGAAGCCACTCTTTGGAAGCAGACTGCAGACTCCTAGTGTCGGTAGAATCCTTTTACTGTCTTTTCGAGAAAGAGATCTGTATGACGTTCAACATTTGGGATGTTGATGTATAACTTAATCCTACATCATCTCTGACCTCTCTGTTGTTTATTAATGTTTACCAACAAAACTCTGGACTCATGAAGATAAATGACAATGTGCCTTATTCATTAATGAGGCACCTACTGAAGGTAACTGGTTACAACCAATTTTACTTCCCCTTCCACAAAAAAATCCCAATAAAACACACAGAGGTTTGCTGTTGAAATTGGACAAAATGTAATAAAGTTAGAGTAGCATGAATAGTCTGTGATCAGAAGACAAACAACCACAGAGTGGATTTAAATCCTGATTAGGAGATCCAGCACCATGCTGCTAAAATGCTCTCTGTACTGACAGTACCCGATAAACAAGGTAAATAGTTGTTAAACTAACTATATATATAAGGAACCTCTGCTTTTTTTCTCTTGAAGATAACCTTATCTGCTATTAAAAATTAAATACATTAAAAATAAAGAGTCACGTTTCTACATGTGAAGGTTCCCTCTCTGTATTCTCTGGCAGGTTATGATCTGCTCACCTCTATACGGTTTCTCAAATTCCTTCTTCCTCCTCTTACTTATCTTGTCCAGGTTGATCTGATAACACAACCCCGCAATCACAGTGAGGGCGACCACCACGCACAGGACAGTGCTGAAGATCCACAAGCCCTCTGACGCCCGCTTCACCTTAGGGGCCGCTCCATCTGTGCGGCAAACAGAAGCACAAATGTTTGATGTTAGGCAGCAATTGTTGATCCGACCGAGCTCCGCTCAAGGACTCACATTTGGATGTCAGCGTTTCATTCATAGACTGATTCTCGATGGTGCATGACACGGTGGCAGTGTTGGAGAAGCTGAGGGTAAGGTGACTTGTCACATTGTACAGATGGGAGTTAAGGAGAGCCTCAGTGTGGGTTTCCACTGAGCCATTGGGGGGCTCCTGGCTATCATTGATAATCCAGTGAACTAGAGGCTGGGGGTAGCCTCCTGAGGAGTGACACAGGTAGGTGGTCTCATTTTCTTCTGAACGTACCTTCATCACCTCGGGGGGGCTGAAACTTGCTGCAAAAAAGCGAGCAACACACATTTAGATTTTTAGTTCATCTAATGCAGTGCTCTCCTACAGAAAGTCTCACAAATTTGTTCAAATAAAATCATACATGTTGATATTTTGTGGAGTGGGTGAAGAAAAATGTGCTTTTTCACAAAATAACATTCTAATTTTTATACTTTTTGTTTCTCAAATACTTTCAATTTGACCACTTTTAGCCAAAAAAACCCCAAAAAGTTTGGACACCCCCTAATGTAAAGACCAATTTAAAATGATATGATCCAGAAAGAATAGGCATAACAAACACAACAGGCCTTGTTTCAAGGGAACAGTGTCACCAACTCTACCAGAATACAATCAGTAATGCAATGCACTAACCTGCGATCCTTAGGCGCGTGGTACACAGTGGGTCACTCTGATTGTCCCCAACAAACAAGAAAAGGCTGAATTTGCTCCTGTCCAGTTTGGGATGAGCGGATGGCAGCTTCAGAGAAAGGTCTCCCGTGGAAAGTGCATCTGTGGAAATCCTGACATAATTCATGCTCCACGTCTCCACGTTCCCATTCTCATCCCACAGTGATTTGAACACCACTATATCGTTTCTTCTCCACTCGATAGAAAAGTTCAAAAAAGTGCGCAGGTCTGGATAAAGACAGGGCAGTGACACTGGCTCCCCTACTATACCGATGACACATCCCTCCTCTGTATAGAAAGACAAACAAAAGTTAGACCTAATTATTGTTTTTTTGTTTTGTTTTGTTTGTCTACTTATATTTTCTATGGGAACTGCAGTAAACTTACCCACACCGGCGCACAAACACACGCAGCAGAACAGCAGTGCCGCGCTGTGCCATAGTGCCACCGGCATTGCGCGTTCGCACAAGAGCGCAAACAACACCTCTAAACTAATCTTTTTTGTAGGATTTCTTAGTTTGGAAAACCGAAACTCGTCCATTATTCTCAGTTATGTTCTCACAGCCAAACCACACACAACATAAGTCGGTTCGGCTTCACTTCCTCCTCCAGCGCCGCGCCATACGCACACCTTTCCGCATGATCAGTCATGCTGCAGCTTGTTCTGACATAGTCTACCTGGTATCTTGTTTTAGGTCACCTCTGACTGAAAGAAGCAGACCGAAACAACATAGAACTTAATATAAAAACAGACAAGGACATCAGACACACCAAAGTTTCCGACGAGGATCCAGTGTGTCAGTGAAGGTCGGTTTAACCTGCTAGACCTCTTTTTAGGCCACTCACAGATACACACACCCACCTGGTGATCGGAAGCATGAGATCAACAAGAACCGAAGCCAGTAGTAGAAATGATGAACTTAAAGTGAAAGAGTGGTGGAAAAACTGAGGCGCCACCAGAGGGGGGCCAAAGGGGGCCACAACCACAAGGTTACAACAAAATCTATGGCCCGTCATATATTGTGACCCAAGGGGGCGCTACATGTATTTCACTATAGACTTCTTTAGAGTTACATATTAATTTTGTTACATTAGGTTATGGTTAATAGCAGAGACTTGCACGGATAGACACTAGGTGGTGCTAAAGTACCTGCACTTTTCACTCTGAACATAAAAATTGCCCTGTCTAGCTTTAGTGTGTGGCCCAATGTAGCATTTCTGGATTTAAAAATGTTTACTGTTACCGTTTACTTGCTGTTTATTTGGATGACAACAACTCCTGTATGCCTCTCACAATGTTAGCTTAATGGTGTGAAAACAAACGAAGGCGAAAAACGAAAAGAAAAAGAAATAGCACTTGGCTTAGGGCCTAAATTAGGTCAGGGGCAGCGCTGATTATAATAATCAAAGATATGGCACCAAGGAGGATGCTCCTTTAAAGCAGGAAAAAGACAGTGATAACACCCGCTAAAGTTTTTGTGCATAAGATAATTTAACTCACATATGTGTTCTTTGAACTAGCCCATTTTATTTCAGGTTTGTTTATAGTTTTGTATATTTGAAATGGTTAATTCTTTTATAGACACCAATGTTTCATTATACTGTGTTACCAGTTTTATTGTGAAACCGACCTGTATAGTGTTCAACATTAATAAGAACATCAATCAGACAGAATATGGCTATCAATTTTAAAAAGGTATAACCTACATACATACATGATGTTTAAGCTGTGCGTATAATAAACCTCACATTGCTAGGACAGCAAAAGGCCCTTTCAAGCCACTGGTTAGTAAATAACAGACTAGTGAGGAGACTCCGTCTCAGAAGGCACTTGAGTCACAATATATGACAGGTCTCATATTTTGGTGTAACACCAGTTCCCTCAGTATCCCCATCATACAAACAACCTTAAATAGATAATATTTAATGACTGAATTACAGTGAAAAAGAAGCAGTTTTAAACAAGATGAGACGTAAATTGCAGGGGGGGTTAGGGGGGATGCAACCTCCACCAAACTTTGATCCAGTCAGTTAGTTGTTTATATAAGCTTTCTCTAACGTGCATTTTTTTAAGTATTGCATCAGGAGAGCTTAATGTAAAAACGGCAGAATTTAAAAAAAAAGAAAATTCTTTCAAATTCGCAAAACAATTTTTATGCTTGATTGATGTGGCTTTTGCATAAAACAGTTCATATGCAAAATGGGGAATGTAAATGTTTTTTTCGAATCAGCTCGGACAACACAAACTTTTACCTGATCAGCTGTTTCCACTGTTGGTATCTTCTCAAATGTTCTTATGCATGTAAACATGTCTGGAAGCAACATTATTAACCAACATGTTAATGTAAGATCAACCAATAGCAACACAATCATTAAAACTTTCATTCATTACTGCCCTCTCACCCACCTCTTGTACTTCTGGCGGGCTGAGTGGATTCTTCATTTCAAGCTGGCCCATCTACCAGAGACCTGCAAGCTTGAGTATCTTAGCTGTCCTTAGAACCAAGCATTTCTGGACTGTGATGTCTGATGTGTCTGTTGGAGCCATTCCTCCAGTGTGGAGGTTACTGCCTCTCAGGGGCCACAGGCGCTACACTTTCCTCCACCTTCCAGGCGATTTCTAATTCTTCCCCGAGCCCCTTTATTCAGTTAGCCTTCAGTTTTAGGGATAATGTATTCTCCTTTTTCCACTCTTCTCTAGTTACATATAACAATTCAGATGAGACGTTCTCTGATGCATGTGAAATAGCGTAATATTATATATCACGGTGTGAGCAGATTGTGAAATGCTTTGAATTCATACCTGACTTTTGAACATAAATTTGCAATTTTTCCCACTGCGGTAATTTAATTCAGGATTTGTTCACTTTTTGACCACATTATTAGCTACACGTTGGTGGTACTGGGTCAAACACACTTCTACTCTGAGAACTCTTTCAATGTTTTATTGCATAGAGTATACTTTTTCTAGATTGACATGGCAGCATCTTGCAGATCGTGCTGT
Organism: Jordanella pulchra; assembly: GCA_034780135.1. NCBI lineage: Eukaryota > Metazoa > Chordata > Actinopteri > Cyprinodontiformes > Cyprinodontidae > Jordanella > Jordanella pulchra. The sequence goes on along the minus strand of JAUZNJ010115460.1, from coordinate 273 downwards.
TTTAGTCAACTGCTCATCCAAGATCTTTCTGCTCCAGCAGGTCCAAATTCTGCTCTATTAAAACTGGATTTAGTGAATTGTGACTTGTGTCAGGAGTGGACATGTAAATGTGTTGCTATAAAACAGTTATTCAAAATAAAAAAGTACAAAAAAATGATTTAGCTCTGGTGAGTTTAAACTGAAGAAAGTACAGTGAGTTGTGTCATGTTAATGTAACCGATTTGAGCTGATATGGGCTTTGTGACATATATATATATATATATATACGTGTAT
>JAUZNJ010115449.1:0-19641 GCA_034780135.1 Jordanella pulchra | reverse complement strand
TAATAAACTTCTTAACTTTTCCCAGTCTCCGTGTGGTGTTCTGCATTTGGGTTAGCGCTCCCTTAACCCAACATGACAAATCCATTTCCTCAGAGGTGATATAAACGGTAAGATCTTAACGGATTTCGTATCGATCACATAACACTTTGCATAATTTGTAGTTCTTGGAGTCTGCATACAGCTTATTACCTGTTTGGGGAAGGGGGTCCTAAACAGCCACACCCACAGAAACACCTGCAAACATCAGCGGTTTTCTAGTGGCTATCACCAGTTGATCCCGTCACCAGTTAATCTATCACACCGGCCCATGAGCCCACTAGAGTAAAAGGCTAAAAACCTCTGGAATTAAGCAGGTTACAGTTATAATCCTTTAACTAATGATAATTTATTTATTCAACCCTTGATTTTGAATAACCTTTTAATTAACAAAAAATTTCAAAAACAGTTCTAGTATTTAATATATTCAAAATTCTCAGGAACATAGCACAACATTATGTTGGCGTTTGCCCTGGGTGAGCCTAAAATCATACGTTGATTGTATAAGTAACACAATTAAAAATGGTTAAGATTATTTAAGGTTAAAATTGTTAAAGGAAACAAAACACTATCCCACTGGAAATAGCCTTGTGTGTTTGTGGTCACTGTTATTTCTAGAAAGCTTTTAGTACTTGATGTGAATTGAGAGTTGAATAGATTTTCTAGAGAACAGAACCCCCCAAACCTCGTGATCAGTGCAGGTTTGCTGCTCCCTCTAGTGGTTGTGCTGTTTAGTGCCCTCTGCTGACTGAGGAGTGTTATTACATCTACACCAGCCGTTCTAAGGCGGAGAGGATTTTTTTATCCTAGTGACCCAATCTGTGTAGCGCCCCTTTGCGCCACCTAGTGACGTAAGCAAGCACACTTTGATTTTCCCCAGGCGAAGACCCTGTCTCCCCCTGGTGGTTGCTTTTTGAGTTACAGCTATACCATTTTTACTATTATTATTTTTAATTCTGCGTTGTCCTTTACTTTGTTTTGGGAAAACAGTAATAATAAGATAATTCTAGTGGTGATTCTAAAACTATAGGATTGAAACCTGAGTTGATTAAACAGTTAATCTGTCATCTTTGCCACTTCTCAGGAGATATCTAACGCTGCATTTATCCTTTTATCTGCTAGCTTGTTTGACAGATGTCCACACACGCCTTTTTGCATTCAGCTAATTCTACTAATAGAAAGGTTAGTGGTCCAACCATCCATCAGAAGCTTTTAAGAGTTAAACACAGCATTGTAATCGATCTAACCTGAGAGTGTAAGTCGCACGTTGAAAGATAACCTGGCATTGTTTCTTCCGCACATTTGTTGTACATCTGCTGTATAGGTAGACAGACCTAGAGCAGACAGAGTGTGTTAGTTTTGTGTGTGTTTTGTAAACATAGTTAGCGATCCGTAGCGTTTGAGTTATGTTGCCTGCTTCATCCTCCCCTAGTTGAAAGAATTGATAGGGAACAGGATAAGACGGTGAAAGGAGCTTCTGCTGTTTCTTTAACAAAGGTAACCCAAGCTATAATTAGCTCAATAGTCTCTTTTTCCTCAGAAGAGCATAGATTGTTGAATAGTCTCAGCATAGAGGCTTTTGAAAGGGAGATTCGGAAACTGGTTGAATCATCTAGGAATCAAGGGAAAGATCCGTTGGTTGCTAATGTGTTTGGTGAGCTTGCATTGCTGTATCAGAGAAAGTCAGAGTAGAAACAGAACTGCGTCTGAAGGCTGAGGAGAGAGCTAGACTGGTGGAACAGTGTGGAAAGGTGACCTCCATCATCCTGGATGGATGGCAAGGGGGGAGCTCCTTGTTCACAGGATGAAGGGTCAGAGGAAGAAAGTGAAACCGTTCCTGCTTTAGAGAAGTTGGATGAATAGGGTACCAGAGGAGCTCCTCCTCAGGTGACCACAGAGCTGAGAGCTAGCATGATGGAGCGGCAGAGGTTTGGTAGTGCAGTGAGCAGCTCCACTAAGCAGAACAGCTTCAGACCACAGAGGCTGACAGACCTGATTAGCATGAACAGTTCAGGTTACAGAGCAGCATCGGTTCTGACCAAACTCAGAAGACAATCTGCTATGAAACCATTTCTCCACAGAGGCAGCAGACGCCACCGCACTGAGGGGCGGCCATGGCCTACAGGCTATGGAGCACAGGTCCACCAGGGCACCAGGAAAGGTTTCCAAAGTCCACTAGCAGGTCAGAACATAATTTTCCATTTACCGTGACAGCAGTTGGCTAGAGTTGTCAGATGATTCAGATGGACCAGAACCAGTCCCAGAACAGGGATTAAGAATCTGGGAACTTGAATCCCTTGCCCAAGACATTGAGCGTTTTGATCCCAGTAATGCTGATTCCACTATTGATGATTACCTCAGGGAGGTAAAGCGTTGTCTTTTAGACTTACCCAATCCCTCCACAGGGAGAAATTGAAATTGATATGGAAAACCACTTCAAGGACTGTCCATGTATTTATGGAGAGCCTTCAGCCCTCCATCAGAGAGCGCTATTCTTCTGTGTCCAGCATTGAGAGGAGAATATTCAGATCCAGCCTCCACATTGCTTGGTGCCCTTGGCATCCAGCAGAGAAAGAATGAAGCACCAAGAGGTTATTACCGCCGGCTCCGAGCCGCATACTTCCAGGGGTGCAGCTCTTCTGGCTTGGAGGAATATCACACATAAAATCCCTTTTCCTCCACAAGCTTCATGAGAGCGTAAGGTATGAAGTCACCATGTATTGTCAAACTAAATCTCTTTCCATGCAGAAAATCAGGAGATTTGTTCAGATGGCATAGGAAACCCGCGTTCGCCAAAGTAAGGGTGCAGACGTTGGCAACAGGGTTCTACAAATCCAGGCAGAACCAGGGAGAAGCTCAGCGTTGGAGAAACAAGAGGTTCCTCCCCCCAGAGCTAAGTTCAAAAACAGGTCAGAAAGAAAGTATGATCCTGGTGTACAAGAAAGGAGAGTCTTTCAGAATAGGAGGAGTTCACAGGGTAGAGAAGAAAGAGGTTTCTGGACGAGGTGCAGATCAGAGATGACTTGGTATAACGGACAGCCTGAACACAGGAAGCTTAGAGTGAGAATGATGGTGGAGATCAGAGTGAGCAGACAGAGCAGTCAGTGAGGAAGCAGATATCAATAGCAGGGATAAACTTTTTTTTTTGCATTTTTAACATTCTTCTCCACAGGACAGGTGGACAGAACCAAATGAAGCCCAACATCCACTTCTATGTCAGGGACGGAGCGCACCATCCAAAAGATGGGTGCAGAGCATCGTTTAGGTTGAGTGGATGTTAAAACCAAGGAACATCCACCAATTTCGAAAGAATTAATTTCCATTTTCCAAATTTCTCAGCTTATTAAGTGGTTTAATTTCAAGAGAAATTAATTTTACAGTCGCACTCTATTCATAAACCATATGCAATTACAGTGCACCATATTTTACAGAAGTGGCTAAATTTGACAGGATTTTCTCTGAATTTGTCAGAAAGCTTTCTTTGCAAGCTAACAGATGATTCCTCTAGAACCAGTTTGCTGCAGGATTAACCTTTGATCTGGTCTTAGTAAAAAGGTTTGGTAAGAAAGATTCGTAAATCTGTTTTAACTGATTCCTGTGGTCACCACAAACACCTTGCTTATAAGCTAGAGAGTGCAGTAAAATTTAGTAAATCTGATCATTTAGAGATCTAATTTATGCTAAATCATCCCTTTAAAGATTTGACATATATAGGTTTAATTCGGTATTAAATATTGGTTTTTCAAACACAAAACTAATACCAGAAAAAGTTGCAATTCCTACGAAAATGCAGTTTGAATGCTGTACACTAAATTGTAAGCTGTAGGCTGAAATGGCAGAAACAAGCAGAAGTTGAAAGCAGAACCTGCTAAATAATATGAAATGTGAGAAAACAAAAAGCTTAATTTCTTTCATGAAAAACAGCAGAAGCAAGCTGAAGCCAAAAGGAGAAACACTGAGACGTGATGAATTAGCAGAGAACACAAAAGCTTAATGTCTGTCCAGAAAGAGCAGAATCAAGCAAAAATTAACACAGTATAGGATGAAAGGTAATAAATTAACTGAATCAGAAAATAAACTAGGTTGAAGAGAAAAAGGAGTAGCTAAAGAATATAGACTAAAATGTTGAAGATTGTGGTATTGAATGAGGAGCTTAGTGTTAAATAATTTGTTGAAATGTCAGGAATCAGCATAAAAGTAGAAAATAAATTCAAATGTGTGTATTGATCGACATACAGAAAATAGTGTAATACTAAGTCAAAGCCAAAGCCCCCAAAGCAAAGGAAGACTGAAAAGCAGTCAAATGACAGATTGAAAGGGAGGGAGAGACAGAGACGGACAAAAAGACAGCGGATACTGTTTAACAAGCTAAAGTGAGCTTAACACTAGTGGGTTTTTAAAATACTTGTTGAAATGTATAAAATGGAAGAGTTTGCAATGCAAGCACTGAAAAAGCATACAGAAGCATACTATCTAGAATTACAGAAAATGATGAACTCAATGTTACACGCGTTCGCCACAGCAAGGGTGCAGGCGGTGGCAACAGGGCAAATCCAAATCCAGGCAGAACCAGGGAGAAGCTCAGCGTTGGAGAAACAAGAGGTTCCTCCCCCCAGAGCTGAGTTCAAAAACAGGTCAGAGAGAAAGTATGATCCTGGTGTACAAGAAAGGAGAGTCTCTCGGAACAGGAGGAGTTCACAGGGTAGAGAAGAAAGAGGTTTCCTGACGAGGTGCAGATCAGGGATGAGTTGGTATAACAGACAGCCGGAACACTGGAAGCTTAGAGTGAGAATGATGGTGGAGATCAGAGTGAGCAGACAGAGCAGTCAGTGAGGAAGCAGACGGAAGCTGACCTCCGCAGGTTGTTTGCAGAAACCGTTCACCTGATCATCCACCCCCGTCTTTCTGTCTGTCTCTCTGTCTCTCCCTTCCTCTAAAACTACAGAAAGTGATGAACTCAGTGTTCAAACAGTTCTTAGAACGTAATATCGCTTAAGAAATACTAAATCATTTTTGAACCATAGGAATAAGCAGGCTTAGATGAAAAAATATGCAAAGTTTCATATTTCTACAAAGAAGTATGTGGCCATGGTGAAGATATGAAAATTAGGGTTGTTCTTAAAGTCCTCAGTATGAAGCTTTTTCAGTGAAAAGGCCAAGGTGATGTGTCCGAACAACCCAGTTGCATGGCCAGAAGATGAATGATGGAGAAAAAAAATTCTTCAATTTGAGTCCAAGGTAGGTCTGAAGATGGTCTGTACCAATTTTAATGTTTGTAAACCAAACAGTTTAGGAGAGGCAGTGATTCAAAAACATGTTTCCTTTTGAATTTTCTTTCTTAATCTCAATGGCCTGCAGCTGCTGCTTTAGCTGCAGGCTTCGTGTCTTGACTGTCTCAATGCGTTATGATTGTGGGACTTTAAGCCAAACATATGCTAATAACTCTGGCATAATAAGTGGTATCCATGTCATCATTGTACCGTTTAATTCAACAAGGACAGGGGAACACCGTGTTATGGCTCTTTAAGTTGAAAATATTTTTAAAGTGACATACCACCCTGTGAAAAAAGAGCTACATTAGCAAAATGTGAAAAATAGGCAAAACGTTGTGTTAAAGTATGAATAAATCAAAAAGTATAAGAGACACAGAAATAATATTTAGATTGTAAGAATCAGCAGGCTATATTGAACAGTTATTCATACCTTCATGCTTCTACAAAAAAAATTATTCGGCTATGGCGATGCTGTAAAAATGGGTTTGTTTTGAAAGATTTCAGTCTGAGGCTTTTTCAGTACAAAGGCCATAGTGATGTGCCCGAACAACCCAACTGCACGATCGAACCATAACTGATTTTGAAAAAATCTTTCAATATGAGGGTGAGAAAGGTCTGGAGATACTCCATTGAAAGTTTTATTTTTGTATATGAAATAGTTTAGGAGAGGTGGCGATTCGATTACATATATGACTAGAATTTTGAAGCCTGGCTTTCCTGGCTTAAATGCCCTGAGGAGTTTGTGACAAACAAATGTTAATAACTCTGGCATAATAAGGTGTATCAAATTGATTCTTACATCAATTTTATCAGAACAGATAGGGGAACAATATTTTAGGGCTGAATTGGTTGAAAATATTTTTCAAAAGACAGGATTTGGAGGAAAAAGAGCAAAATTTGGAAAAATGGGCATTAATCTATGCTTATTAATTTAAAAAGTATTTATGACAGACACATGAGGCTTTTACCATATTAATAAGCAACCCTCAATGAACAAGTATGGAAACTTTCATATTTCTACAAAAAAGTATGTTGCCATGGTGGCTAAGTGAAATACATGGTCATTTTCAGGAACTTGATTTTGAGTGACTGACAGATTTTTTGTCCCAAACAAACCTTATTTTCTGCCAAATGATTAAAGATATTGACAAAAACCCTTCAATATTATTGCTAGGAAGGTCTGAACACCAACTTCCACAAGGCTCATGTTTGTACACTTAACGGTTTGAGAGAGGCAGCCATTTGACAACGTGCTGTTTGACATAACCAATTCAATTTTTCATAGCGTTTTTGACTGGATCTTTGTCCGTGTTCAAAAAATAAAAGAGCTAGCAAAATAAATCTTTGACCGGAAGTGTCAGCAGCTGTTGGACAACAATTAGTGTTACTGTCACATTTCTACGAAATTTGGTTTAGGCGTGGTGACGATGGAAAAAAGTGTGTCATTTTGAAAAGCTTGACTTTAAAAGATGGACAGTTTCTCTACCCCTGAACAAACCTTTTTTTTTTTTTGGCAAACACATCAAAGATATAAACAAAATTGCTTCAGTGTGAGTGCTAGGAAGGTCTGATGAACAACTTCCACAAGGCTCATGTTTCTATATCGAATGACTCCCGAGAGGTGGCGATTCGAAAACGTGTGTTTTTTTTTGGAATTTTCAGCACTGATTTTTGGAACTCTCCCATTGGAACTGTAATGAGGGAGTTTAGACTTTTTGCCGGTCTGGGCGAGATTGGCAGACAACCAATCCATGACGTTTACATTTCCTTAATCTAGACAAAAACCCTATGTTTTGATGTATAACTCGTGTGGGTAGTGTGAAAGTTGAGTGAGTGAGCCGAAGTTGTTTGGAAAGTGTGCCACTCTTGGAGCATAAACATTCCGTCATAGACTTCCGTTATAAATTCAAAAATCAGAAAAAATTGTTGAACAGTTTGAAGCATAACTGAAGCAAAACTGTAAAACATAGCAAAAAGCTGAATCATACAAAAATAGCAGAAGGTTGTGGAAACATTTTAAAAGTTGAATGGCGTTTCTAGCTATGGGGAAGTAGTTAAAAGGCAAAGTAGCTAAAGTTTTAGTGGAATTTTTTACATTTACCATTCATTTCAATGGGACCAAAAAAAGCAAATTATAAGTAGTAGAAATGCAAAAAGGTATCACAGAAATGTTCTAAATAAGCTGAATATTGTGAAATTTGAATGATTGAAATAGCACAAAGTATGCAGGAGGAGTAGTGATTCAAAAATGTACGGAAGCAACTAGAATAAGAAAGTTCAAGACGGAAGAATAATAAAGAGAAACAGGATCTCAATAGTGTGAATGCTTACAGCTTTCTCTCAACTAGGTGCATTCAGTGGTCCATTAGTTGAAATTTTATACTCTAAAACCTAAAGGAAATGTCAGGTCAGACTTCATTTGTTTCCAGCTAAAACTTTTACATAGTTTCCTGCTTTTACAATATATCCATTTGGTTTTAATCTGCTACCATAACAACTTGAACAATTTCACACTTCAATTCATTTGTTGAGACTTAATGAGATAGAATAAGACAGTGGTGGATCATCATGACATGAAAGGAAAAGGATTTTCAACATCTTCCACAAATGCAGCATGAACCAATGCAATAATTTTCCCACTTGTCCATAAAGGCTAAAATTCTGGGTAGCATGACTCATATTGATCGCATTATTTTCAACAACTGGATTTTCACCCAAAATAAATATGATCATGAAAAGGACAAATAAAGCAGCCACTAAGAATATTCTCAATGCCATTATTATCTTATAATTGGATCACAATAATTGCTCCATTTCAACTAAGCTTATTTGACATAAAGTTGTATAAAACATTTCTCCAAATGAAAGACTGAAATGACCTAATATTTTATCAGGAAAACAGGTAAAAAAGTTTTTCTTTATGTGTTCATTCTTTTACAAAAACCAGTAAATTGGCATTGTGTTAAATTGTACTTTGACTAGATTCACATTTAGTCCCATTTTCCTCTGATCTGAAAATTGAATAGAACTGTAATTAAAGTTGACTTGGCTTTAATTTAATCTCAGTTTAAGGTTTTTCTGTGAAGGCCACATTACTATGAAGACCAAAGAAGACAGAAGTCAAAGAGAAATTGATGAAGGGGCATATTTTAAATCAGAGTTAAATAAAGAAAAATCTGTACATATATCAGCAAAAATCTGGTAGAGAATCTCCATTGAGAATGATGTTTTGGTCTCTTAAAGTGTGAAGCAAGTAACTAACTTGTTATTAACTGAATACACAATCTGAAGAATAAAACAAGGCAGTGGCACTATGATGCAGAGAGGATTGTTCTTTTCCAACAGGGACAGGAAAGTTTGCCATAGTTAATGGGATGAACAGACATAAACACAAGACAATCCTGAAAGAAAATGTGTTGGAAACTTGAATAAACTTGAGACTGGAATGGAGTTTGACCTTCCAGCAGGAAAACCACTCGAAAAACAGGGTGAGATTAAATCTAAATCTAGACTAGCTATTTTGCAAAAAAGAAATGACATAGATTTCAGTTTGCAATGCTAGTAGAAAAACAGCTTTCTCCCTGTAAATGAGCTCCCTGTAAGGTTTTCACAACTGGTCATTTATTGTACTTCCATAAAAATAGAGCACTCTTAAAAGTGTTTAATTATTTTAATATTTTTTATAACAAAGCTTTGACAATATATTTTAATAAAACTTTTACTTATTTCTCATTGGCAAAACTGTGCACAAAACCAATTTAATGAAGCTGACTTCATTTAAAGTAGCATATAAGAAAAAATAATACGCTCCACTTCCTGCCCCAACATGACATGATGGAAGTGTCAAAAATTATTTCTCCTAAGGATCTTTCTGAAGGTTCTAAGTCTAACACATTCAAATTTGCAGAAGATCTAATGAAATATTTCCTCGGATCATCAAAGAAGTCAAAGTAAAACCTTTTGCTCTATGAAGTAATAACTGCAGACCTTTGTTCAATCGCATTCCTCTTGTTCAAATAGTGCTCTGGCTGCCTAAAACAAATAAATCTCAGCAGTGGCTTTAGTCGGCCCACCGATGGATGAGCTTTGACACATCAGATAATAACAGAATGAGTGAGGGCATGGACTTTTAGAACAATGACAGTAAAGTGTTTGAAAGTCAGTTCCAACTACTTCCTTTCTGTGTCAGAATTATCTGTCGGATGCTTTAATGTGGTCATTTCCACCATCTGGTGCAGCAGCTTTAACCAGATTAAAACATATTGTGGATATCATTAAACCTCCAGCAGAAACGGTACAACTCTGCCCTTTTATTCGCTTAACCTTCAGCTCTTGCCCGCAGCTCTCCACAACTCACAATTAGGGCATCAGGTGCAGTATTTACATTAAGTACAGCCACTTTATAAATACTCCATATTGTGCTTTTTTAAGCCTTACAGAGTGAACAGAAGGAATACATATGATCAAATGTTACTAATACAGTACTACAGAGTATTTATTTGTAATGAAATGTTTTTTATATTTGTTTTGGTCATTTTTCCAACCCAGAAGAGAAACCTTCACTGTGATACTGCCCTGTCTCCGTGTGGTGCAGCCCATTTAATGACATCACTGAAGAGCTACTGCAACATGATACTAAGGCATGACTTTAGTAAGGCTGAGCAGAGTCAGAGATCCATTGGAAAACACATTATCTAGATTTAGGAACAAGCTAAAAAAACAGTTGCTGTCATTGTGCAGATTAGCTGATAAAAAGCCAATCTTCTCCTCAGAAGGGATCATGCTTTGCCTCACATCCGTGATCACTGATGGAAGGAAGTGGGCATGCGGTTTACAGAGCAGGTGCAGCTTGGTCAAAATAGGTTCTTCCTAAAGGTGTGGGTAATCACTGCTTACTGTAAAACAGTAATGGATGCTTATGTTCAAGGATAGCGAGGAGCTGCTGCTCACAGAGTAGGAGTCTTAAGAATTAGTCAGAGACGCATGAATCAAGCTAAATATCACTTCCGGGATGATTTAGATAAAGAAATAATGTTAAAACATAGTTACTCTATGATTAAAAACTATGTTGAAATATGCATTTCTAAAAACAAATCCAAATTTGTGAGATTATTTATAATTCTGGTAAAACATTTTCTGTTATATTAACCCTGTAGGAGGATATTGGTTAGACCTCAGAGTCTTATCCTTAGGTTTTGGAGATCCTGTGGTTCTTTTACTAATAGTTTGCTGCTTTTCTCTTCAAAGTTGGAAAATGGCACCATCCTGGTTTGCTCTATTTTGGCATAAAAATACACGCAGTCAAATAGTTCATCTCTGTATTTATCAGTCCAACTACAATCCAAACCTCACCTACAGTTTGGAGACATTCATAATGAACATATTATAGAGATCCTGGATACAAGCAACTGAATCAAGTTTTTTGTGTTCACTGTAAACATGGCTGAGAAGTAGCATCATCTATGACTAGCACAGAGACAAGAAAGGAAGATGAAAAGGACAGAGATTAGATCCAACCATTTACATTTCCAGCTCCAAAACACAGACTGGTGGCTAATGCTTGGTGAAGTTAACACCTTGACCCCCACATTTTTCTTATATCCGCCACTAGTTAGGGAACCTTCATTTAAAGGTTTTTAGAGAAATCTTCCTCATAAAGGAAGTCTAAGGGTAGATCAAAATCACAATGCAGAGACCATTTATTTATTCCTTCTGGGCTTCAAATTACTTGTGATCCCCCAGAAAGATCAAGAGAGTGTTGTTAGAGGGATTTTGAATTTTTGCTTGTTTTTTAAATCACTGGATCCTCTAAGATGCGTTTTAGAGGGTTTCTATTTTTTTTTTTTTTTTGACTTAATCAATATTCCTTTATGTTAAAATGACTGGATTATTAACATACCTATCCTTAAACAGTGTAAATAGAAGATATAATAAATATTGCAAAATAGCTAAATATTCAATTCAGTTTATTTATATAGCGCCAAATCACAACACGTCATCTCAAGGCACTTCACAAGGACAATTCATTCAAATACCCAATATTCAAGTTATTTATGCAAAAAATGCTTATCGCTAGATAATTATTTAAAAACATGTTCCAGTTTATAGATTTAAACCCATGACATATGAGCCTCAAGTGCAAAATTTACTTTATCTGCTAAATGTTTCTATGGAAGGCATCCGGGGATGTTATGAGCCTGAAAACACAGTAGTGAGGTAGGCAGAGATAGGTTACTTGTACAACGACTGCTAGATACACTTAAATAAACCCTTCTTCTTTTAAGTCCTTTGAAAGATGAGTCTGAATAATACTCATATTTCATCAGTTTGTTGGTTTTTGTTCACAGACTTCATTAGGACTTCATCAGTACCAGCTGAGATCAAACTGTCAAATATGTAAAATGCTTCAAACTGTTTATTTTCCTTCATTTAAGATAATGTAAAGAAATCTTTATTTTAAATGTATGTCTGTATAAATAATGAAAACCTTATCAAAAGAATCACAAAAAAAGGATTTTGGGATATGCCAATGGTAAAATGAAAATTAAGAGCTAGTTGCAAATTTTGCAATATGTTCTGTGTTTGCACGTTTTTTTCTGTTTTTTTCTCTTTCTTTTTTGTGAAGTGGTGTAAGAGCTGCATTCAACCTCTTTTAACTACATTCCAATAAGCTAGAGGGTTAATAAAAGGGTCTCACTTCAACAGAAAATTATCATCTCCAATTATTGATTATGCAGTTTGTTTTGAAATGACACCTCACCTTATCTTAACATTTCCTAGATGAAGATTATTTGCACCATGGTGCAACAATATCATGTTTTAGCTTACTCATCTGCAAATATCACCAAGTTTCAGTAGGTACAAAGGAAATAATCCTCCCACTGAAATGCATTAATTTAACAGTTGTGTAACCAGATGCATGAATAAAATTATGGGTTTCCGAAGAGCATCTGACTGCAAAGTATTGCTAAGTATTTCGAGTTCTGCATTTTATTTAGACTGAACCATTGATTAATCGTAAACTTGATTAAACTAAACTTATACAGTAGCCCAATTCTTTTCACGATTATCCACCCAAGTATTGATAAATAATTCCCGAACACACACAAAACTTTGTGTCTGCACTAAAACGCCTCCCCTCTTCCTTAACAGTTTTCTAAAACTCCTATTTTTTTCTGTTTCGCGACTTATCAAATAAAACACGCAGCCGAAGAACCGGGGTGGGTGGAGTGGCGGTTTGGTCATTAACGGGGGTACCTGAAATGATGACGCGGCCAGAGGATATGAGGGCGGAGGGCCGACCGCAGAGAGAGGAGGCGGGCCGGAGAGGAGGGAGAGAGGTCTTGGCTCTTGTCTTAACAAGGCGCTTTGATTCAGTTGCTGAGACGGCGCGGCGCTTATCGGCCATTCCGAAGCTTGTAAGTCTTCGTCTACTACTGATTTATCTGATAATTATCTGTTTTCATTGTTTATTTTTTATGGGTTTTTTTTACAAGAGCAAAAGTTAAGATTATTTTTTAGAGGAACTGGTTGGAAGTGTAATACTCAGAAGTTTGTTTTCAATTGAGAACGTGCAGTTTTAATCTGCATGGACTCCACAAACAATTTTTGTATATAATCGAGAAAGAACAGATAAATTACAACTTTTACTAGATATTAAAAAGAAAGCCTCGCTTTAATCACAGTCCGCAGCGATCCTACAAACCTGATGGGGATCTGGGCGCTGTCCATGGTGCTGAAACTCATTGAGTATCAGTCCTCATTTATTCTGTCTGTACCAGACCCCAATGAAGTTCTTAGTAGCAACGCTTTCATGACCAAACTCTTACCTCTCCACAGCGCAATTCAGGGCATCTACAGATTCGGACAAAACACGGATTTCTACAAAGGGACGTCGTGTCATTCGTCTCATTACGCACAGTTTCCAAAAAGTAAATTCCATCAATCAACATCTATCTAAAACCAGTCCGTATATTGGATCGATAAGGTTTTAAAAGATGCCTAATGAGGAAAATAACAGCCGCTCAGCTTCCGAGAGTTTGAGTTTGGCTCAAATACGAGTAACTGAGGTGAAGAAAAGCGCAAGAGTCTCCACTCGATAAGAAGTGGAAGAGAAGGACAGTCCAGAATAGAAAGACCAGAAGGAAGTGGAGGTCAACAAGCCAACACCAGCCCGTCCTCAAAATATGGGGATAAAGTACCTCCTGCTTCTTTTGATTTACTTAGACCCGCTTAATGTCCTGTGCGCCGCCAACGCCAACAAGAGGAGCAAAACCCCACCGAGGAGGAACCCGAAAGCGAAGGAGGTGAATGCAAGCACCACCGCGCTCCCCGCCGCCATCCCGCGGAAAATCACCCAGGTCCAAGCTCCTTCCGTGGGCCAACATGATACCTGCATGGGCTACTACGACGTGAGTGGCCAATACGACAAGGAGTTCGCCTGCAATAACACGGACCACCGCTTCTGCTGCGGTAGCTGCTTCCTGCGCTTCTGCTGTGCGGATCGCGGCAAGCGGCTGGAGCAGAAGAGCTGCACCAACTACAATACCCCGGACTGGATCAAAACCCAGCCCCCTTCACCAGCGCCCACAGGAGACACATACGACCCAGAGCTCGACCAGACGAACACTACGGTGTACATCACCTGCGGGGTCATTGCGCTCATCATCGCCATTGGGATTTCTGCTAAAGTCGCCTATGATAAAGCCACGAAACCCCCCCAGGAGATGAACGTGCACAGGTAAGATGTTTATTTTAACTCATCATAGGCGAGTAAATGCGATACAAAAATATTCATAAGACAACCCCAAACTGTAGTATGGTACATTGCAATGACAAACCAACATAATGTAGTTCACCATGTTAAGAGATAAAAATGCATGCAAACTTTGAAGCTTTAAAAAGAATCTAAAAAGTGTGGCATGCATTTATTCAACCCCCTTAGCCAATACTTTACAGGACCAGCTTGCTGCATTTATACAGTTGAAGGTGACTTTTCAAACCACCATTCAATATAGACATATCTAGGAGTATTAGAATAATGGGTGTTAATTGCAAATTGGCACCACACTTTTTGTTGTAAAAGTTGTATACATGTGTTTTTCTTTAACAGTTGGTCATAGTCTTTTTACTTAAGATCCAAAAACAACGTATTTAAGAAGATGACTTAAAAAATTGCCTAACTTGTGCAGGTCACTCTCATAATTAAATAATGCTGGACTCCCTTCTACATTTAGTTGTGAAGATTCTACCCACTCTTTCCCCTTTCTCGGCTCAAAAAGCAACTCCAGTTAATGTATTTGCTTCCCTTTTTTAAAGGTAAAGATGGCTTTCTTTTAAATTGGTTTGCATCACATCTTTGTGTGTTAATTTATGGTGTTTCCCATTTCATATTAAACAAAGAAGGCTACTGAAAAGCTTCCAGATGGGAGTTGGTCTGCTCTACATTGAGAAAATCTTCTCTCACCAGCTGAATCAACTCAATTTTGGAAGTGACGCTGTGAGCACTTCTAAGGCAAATGTTTTTCCCCAATAGTTTTCATCTGAGTTCAAACCCTCCAGACACCCTCTGGGGGTTTTGCTGAAAGGCTTTCTTCTTTGCCCAGTTTGTCTGTGTTATTTCATTGGGATATCGAAGGCTGCATAGCAGCATTTTCTACAGATCAGGACCACAAGACCACTGTTCATTTTATTTAAAGCTAAATACCTTTTAAAGCTGATTATGGAAACCAGTGTTTTGACAAAGCCGCTTTACACTGGGCATAGTATAACTACTTCAAATAAGTTTCAGTCCCACTGGCGCTTCTGGTAAATATACAAACTAAGGCTTAAAATAAAACCATATTTATTGTATAAAACATTCAACATTTATGAGTAAAACAATCTAATTACAATTATTCAGAGGGTACTTCCAATCTTTACATGTAATGGATTAATACTACTTAGATTATGTTACATATTAATGTAGCTTTTAATATTATCAACAATTATAAGTGAAATTGAATGATATATTTTTTATTGGTATATTGTTAAAAAATTATTTTAATATATACTATTAAAATGCTTAATCCTTTTATTATGACTCCAAAGCTTTTTTTTTCTTTTTTTTTTGCTGGCAGAAAACCACTTAATCTCCTCCCCCACAACATTTCACATATAGAGAGCGGATCTGTGACCATTGCTCTTTCTTAAACTTCAGTCCTGGTGGGCCACTGTTGTGGAACCTCCAGATGTGTCTCTTCTTGAAAACGCCTCAATCAGATTATTTGGCCATTTGCAGGACTGCAGAAGTTAGCAGCCTGCTGGTGTAATAGTTCAGCTTAAAGATCGTGGTGTATTGGACCAGGGATGTGGCTGAAAGAGGCTGAACGCTAGCCTCCTGAGGACTATAGTGTAAGACTTCTGCTGTAAATAGTTCATAGTTCAGGTTTCTGTCTTCTATTCTCTTCAGCTCAGCCCAGAGGTTCTCCCCCTATATTTCACATGGGTGGTAAAGACCTATTAGGATTTAGGTTCTCGGACTGAGATGGAGAAGATTGACTTTTTGTCTGCTGAACTTGGTATTGATAGACACATCTTGTGAGTTATTATCACACTAAAAGACATGTTCATGAGACATTTTCAGTTTTTAAAACAGTTCTAGATGCAATGCACTTTTTCTCCCCAAGAAAAACAAACCCACACTATAAATGATCCTCTATCAAGTGTAAATAAGGTGATTTTTCATATATTCATCTTTTGCTTTGATCAAAACGGATCCAGAGTTTTTGTAACTTTGGGATTATAATTCAGAGTTCAGTGAGTGTTATTTGTTTGCTGGGTGGGCTGCAATAAACCCAGGTTTTTGTAGCTGTTTCTAATTTCTGGAGAGTTTTCCATCCTCATTAATGCATCATTAAGTTTACCACTTTTAAATCCCCTGCTTTTGTATTTTAATTACTCCAACTTGCAATCATGTATAAAAGTCCTTTTCTGATTACAGAAAAAAATCACATTAAAAGATGTTACTATTATAACATTCTTTTTTTGGAAGCACTCATTGTCCATTAGTTTGAGCTGAGCTATGCGGTTCTCTTGTATAGACGGTTCTTCTGTAATGTTTTCATGAGGAATTAAGATGCTCTCGCCCCGTCCACCTGAACGGTTCTATTTTGAGCGACCAGGGAGATTCCATCGCCTATTTCATTTTCTCCTTGGACTGTGTTCGTAGAGGATGAGGTTTTCAGAGTATACCCAGAGTCCTCTTTATATTTCTGGGTCACATCCCCAAGTGCTCTAATTATCAAATGTACCAATGACGGCATTTTTTTCCAGTTCCCGGTATTTCAGTTGCTCCAGGGTTCTCTTGTCTCCTCTTAATGTTAGGGGCATCTTTGCACAGACTGCATCTTAGGTCCTATGACGTAGTAGACCTGTCTCATAAAATGTTGAGCTACACTGTACAGACCTCTAGCAGTGAGACAATGATTAGTTCATTTGCATTATTCTTCAGTCTATCTTACCTTAGTAAAATTTCTCAGCCTTCAGCCGCTCACTTAATCTGCAGGTGATATGCGTCATGCAGACAGATGGTATTTCATCTTTATCCTCCTCTTGCTCATTGGGTTTCTGTTCCCAGCGACATTCATTCAGTCTCTCTCTCCAGTCCTTGGCCTCATTCCACCTAATATACAGTCTGAAGGTGATCCTGTGTAGAAACCCCTTAAAGGCCTCTGTTAGATGACCAGAGCTTGAAAAGGAACCACCCAAGGGTAAATGGCAGAAGATGGATATATAGTCAGAAGGTTATCTTAGAACAGTAGTGGGTTATTCCTGTTCATCAGTCCTGCAACTTTTAGATGTGTCCTTGGTTCGATAGCCTGAATCAAATAATTATCCTCAGAATTTATCTTATAGTGTCTCCTTGGTGTAAAAAGGACAAATGCAAGAAGTACTCTATGAAGGTCTGGTTTAAAGCATAGATTGAAAATGTAAAAAAGCTCTCTCATGTCCAGGGGTTAAGTATGAGGAAGAGTTCAAATTGCTGAGGAACTAATTCTCCTCCAAAAGCCCTGGAAACCTTTTTTTAAGTGTATTGCACAATGAATTCTCCAAAACTTCAAAACCAGTGGCAGTGCTCTATCAAAATCTTTAATCAAGTTAATTACAGAGTCTGTAATTAATCAGTCACAATCACATCTATGGCAAACCATATATTGACAAAATGAGCAGGGCAAAGAATATTTATTTGTATAGTGAAATTCAGAACATGGAGAATTCAAAGTGCTTTACATGAAATAGACAATAGAATAGAAGAAAAATAAAAGCAAGTACACACTCAAAACATTAGTAAAATATATCAAATAGTTGGACCACAACCTCAAACTGCAACCTTATCAACCCAAAAACCCCTTTTGCTCTTAAATTGTTGAATAAAGAGACAAAACAAAAGCCACAAAAATAAACAATGTTATTAATCCAATATTGGGGTTATTCAACAATTAGGTCAGTTGAAAGTTATAATTGTGTAGCTTTTTTAGAAACCTCTGATATTTTATGTCCTGAAACAGCTGTTAAAAAATACCTTTGTAGAAGTAAAAACTGTACAGAAACAACACGGCACACAATATTGCTGTATTACATGTATTACATATATGTATATAAATAAATATATATGTTGAAAAAAATCATTTAAGTAGTTAGAAAATTGAAATTTCTAAACTTACTACTTATAAAAACAATAAACAGAAATGTAAGTTTATTATAAATTTGTGATGGCATTTCTAACAGTCGATAATATACAGCGTTAGGAACCAGTTGTACCTGAAACAAGCTTGCAAAAGGTTCTTTTTCTTGGCTATGTACGGTTTGTTGTAAATTTGCAACAATGGGCTTGAAGGGGTTAAAAGTTTAAAATTAGCTGTAACCTGTAGTTAAAGCTCAATTTCTTATACTGACAACAGATCTCGAAGACAGCAGAGGAATGCATAAAAGCTTTGCCTTTCAGACCTTAACATTTGGTATTCAACATTTAACATTTGGGTATTCAAAGCAAAATATATAATGAGGTTATATACTTTATATACCATGAGGCTACTTTTTCTCCTTAAGCCAGTAACTAAAACAAACTATGTTGCAATGCACTTTACCAGGAAGCCATTTAATTTCTCAGACATGGACGTAGAAGTTCATCATTTGATCCGATAAACAGTAAACAAAGTGGATATATCTCCTTGGACACCATGCAGGTCCTGGTTTTAAAGTAAACAAAGCCATGTACTTGACCTAGCCTATCTGAGTATTTTGTCTATTAACATCTGGGGAGCTACACTTGGTCTTACTCTTACTGAGGAGTTCTGAGTGACTTTTACGACTGTCAGTCATCCAGGAGGAACCACAATTTTAGGCTTGAATGAAACATCTTGTGCTTTAGATTTATGGGTGTACAAGAAACAACTAAAAGGAATGTTCCTGCTCTGGACTTTATAGTATGTATAAAAAAATACAATTTTTTTTTTTTGTTTTTAACATGTTAAAATCTATATAATTAATTGAAATGAGCGTGTTAAAGTCACAGCACTTACCAGATAATATGATGAGGAAATTATAACTTAATCTTTGGAGTTTGATACCTGAAAATAGGTCAAAGTTGTGGCTTTTAGCAACACAATGTGCCTCATGCAAAAACATTTTCTTGTTGTTGTTGTAAATTTTTCTTTTTCTCTTACCTTTGACTCCTATGAGTGCCGATTCAACAGCGTTCTTAACCTTAATAAATGATCATAATTGATCCTAGTAAACAAGAAACATTCCACCTGTGGTTATGTGAGCGCATGTTAATGAGAATTGCAAATCTGCATGATTACCGTCCCAATAATTCAATACAAGGCTATGACTTCAAACGTTTGTCAGCCGGTGTTCATTTGCAGAAATGGCATTGAAGACAATCAGGAGAGACTTTACCAGTTTGGAGATGGAGGTTCTGCTGACTGAGAGCTGAGCAGCCGTATTAAAGGACCAGTAAAAGCCAAGCAGAGGGGAATAAATCACAAGAGCTGTAAATGCCACTGTTGCACTGTTATGGAAGTACAAACAAAAAAATGAAAATAATAATTGAAAATTTTTTTTTGATTCCAAAAAAATGTCTCAAAAACACATTTTGCAAAAGTAAAAAGTCAATAAAAACTACTACTGGAGGCAAGAGGTACAACAAATTATGTAAATGCTTAATATGAGTTTAACGTTAACCAACACGACAACAAACATTTTCCAAAGTCCCTTTTTTATTACACACTTATCTTTGCTGTATAGTATCTCCAGACCAGGTCTGTTATCTCTTCATCACATTCTCCAT
>JAUZNJ010115438.1:0-19641 GCA_034780135.1 Jordanella pulchra | reverse complement strand
TATCTATCTATCTATCTATCTATCTATCTATCTATCTATCTATCTATCTATCTATCTATCTATCTATCTATCAAGCAGGTGATAGTTGTGGTGAGGAGGAGGTCTTCTTTAGAAACCTGAGAAACTACCCTTTTGCAGATGATGCTGTTCTGTTAGCTTGGGCTTCTTTCTGCAGCATTTTTCTGGACTGTTGTGGTAAAAAGAAATCAAAGCTCTTAATTTGTGGGTCTGTCTGCATTACAAACCTCACCTATGATCATGAGAAATAATCATGAGGACAAGCAGCTCAGGGACCTCAAATTAGAGCCGCTGCTTCTACACATCTGTTCAGGGCGGCATCCCTTTGGGCAATGCCGCCCTGAACAGAGAGCCAGATCCATATCAAAACCTGCAGTTTGAGCTGGAAATCAATTTCTACACAGAATAAAAAAAGGAAAATATTTCTGTAAAAGATGGAAAGGTCGACTAAAATGACATCATACCAGGTCCCCCCCTCCCTCCCCTCTCATCCCACTTCCATCATTACCTCCCACCCAGCCCATACACCTACAGAAACACACACATTAGCTAAGTTGAGGCCCTGCAGATTCTCACTTACAAAGCTGTCAGTGCCACCGGGACACAGCACGTAGAAAGACACTCCGGGTTCTGCGTAGAAGTCCAGCCGCCTTTCGTCGTTTTCCTCGGCGAAGATCAGGTCGAACGGGTTCCCGGAGCACCACTTCTCCGCCGCCTCCACCAGATGCTTGAACTCCATTCTCTGCTGTCCTGTCTACCGTTTCCCTGGCTCCCCCTCCGCCTGCTCTCTCTCTCTTTGGCCGTCGCGGCGATGATGCTCAAGACGCAAAGATCAGCAGCATCAGCAGCCTCCGCTATGGCGCATCTCCTCTAGCGCAGCCTCTGCATGGCACCGGCGGACGGCAGGGAGCGATGTCTGCGGCTGCTGCTCTGCACAAGGCCGACCGATGGATGGCTGGATGGGTGGATGAATGGGCTGATTTCTCAGAGACCTATTCCTCTCTTCCTCGCCACGTTATGAAATCGCACCGTCAGTCGTATGCATACATACGCAGGAGGGACGCTCGGATGAAAATAAAGGCGCGATTACAAACAGCAAAGAGTCGAGCACTACTTTAGACTGATTACTCCATGTAAAACAAATGAAAAACAAACAAACAGAAAAAAAAAAAATATATATATATATATGCAGAACTATTCATTCCGTTGGCAGATAATCTAATTTACCTGCTGAAATTAAGGGCAAATGCATTTGTTTTATAAATGTTTTTATTTTTTTAGATCAGTTTTTGCAGTTCTTTTAATACTTCTTATGATATGCAATTTTCTATTTTAAGACTGAAGAGACAGTTAATAATTCTTCCTTTAGACCAATATTTAAATATTTGGTCAGACAATTTGCCTAATTATAGTCAGCGTTAAACTTCAGCCATACTAGGACAGAATCATGGTTTTCGTCTGTTAGATTAGAAGTGTGCAAACGGGACTTTGTGGCTCATTTAATATACTCAACAATGAATTTCAACATTTCTAACAAATAGAAATAAAAAGAGCATGCCATAAACTTCACTCAACCTTAAATTGAATCCAGTGCAACTAATCCCCTAAATCTAACTGGCAAATAGCGACATCTCAGCATAAAACTGATGGTTTCAATAAAGGCCTTAGAGGTTTTTTGGAAAATATTGGAGAAAAAAAAGAGAATATAAGAACTGAAATCCTTCCAGGACATCCAAGAGGTCGATTGAGGAGCAGGAGATATCCACACCTCAGGGACTATTTAATGTTAGGGCACATATTTGTTGTTCTATTACAAGCAGGAGCTGAGTGGGGAAGTAGCAATAACAAGGTTGAAGGAAAGCGATATGAATTTTTGGTGTTTGTCACAAGTCATGTTGGAGATACAGTGATTGTTTAAATGAGGGTCCTCTAGTTAGCTGGATTGTGTTTGGAATAAAAACATATTAGCCTGAGCACAGCATGGTGGTGAAAGCGTCATGTTGCAGGGGTCATTGTCTTCTAATGGGGCACAGTAGTGGGTCAGAATAGATAGGAAGATGGTTGGGGTTAAAATAAGAGAAAGGGCTCAGAAGATTTGAAGCTGTGTGTGTGTGCGTGTGTTGGGGGGGGGGGGGTTAATGGCTTTTTGTAGCTTTCACACACACTCACACCTAAGGACAATTTAGAGTTGCCATTTGACCTAACAGTCAGGTTTTTGGTCTGTAGGAGAAAGTACCTGGAGAGAACCCAATCATGCATGGGGAGAACATGCAAACTCCATGCAGAAAGACACTGGGATGAGAATCGAGCCCTGGACCTCATAGCTGCAGTAATATAAACTGCTCCACCTTGCAGCCTAGATAAAGAACAACGGTTATAGTGAATATATGAATTGCCTTTTTTTTAAATAAAAGAACCTTAATTTGCTGCTCTAAATGAATCTATTGAATTGCACTGAGGGCAAAGTGTCTCTTTGGGATGCAAAAGTTACAGCTCCCTGACCAAAGCAAATTCTTATCTTAAAATGGCCCTATAAAAGCACAGACCTAAATAAACTGAGAATCTGTGACATGATGCAGATGCTGCCGGAACTTGAGCCACTTCAAATTTATGTAGTACTTTAAGTCTGTGACATGGAGCAGATTGAGGTTCACTCTGTCCCACCACTACGTGTTAAGCTGCAGATGCTAAACTGTCTTTTGGCTGCAACAAAACACAGAAAGGTGTAGCTACTTTAATAACATGATCGGAAGTTCCTCTAAAAAAAGAAAAAAAATACACTGATTACAGGAACGTAGACTTCTTTCCCTTTTTCACCTCTTTCTCCAGCGTCCTGACCACCAGATGGCAGAGAGAAACCATGGAAAGGAGCCTTTGTCTAGACAAGCTGGAGATATCGAAGTTCAGCTGTACTCTTCAAAACAAAAGCACTAAAGGTTTCAGATAATAGGCTACTGGGTGGTGGATAAAATAGCAAACTATGCTGAAATGAAAGGTAAACCAAAACATATGCAATTTCAGAGATTTTATGCTTTCAACAGGGATCATTAAAGTAATAAATTATTTGAATAATAGAAACAAATAGTTATCTTTTTAATTTAATCAACATCAATCATTTACTGTTAATTTTTCTTTTTTTGTCCCCTGAAATATTTCAGATCATCAAACATATACGTAGTATACATGGAAAATTATTATCCAGTCGTGGATGGATGGATGGATGGATGGATGGATGGATGGATGGATGGATGGATGGATGGATGGATGGATGGATGGATGGATGTTAATGTCTGCCATAATACCGTACGTCTTGAGTCAGGAACTACTGACCATGTGTTCTGCTGAAGGGTCTCTTCTATCATCATCTGCTGGGCTAACAGCATCAAAACAAATGACTTATAGAAGCTCAACATGCTGATGAAGGAGGGCAGCTCTGTTCCTCTAGAACCTCTGGAGATGATTTCACTGAGAAGAATTCTTCATAAAGTGAAGAAGATTATGGGCAGTGGTGAAAATCCTCTTCAGAAGATTTTCAAACAGAGTGTCTTCAGTCGGAGGCTTCTCCAGATCCAGTGCAAGACAGACTGATACAAAAGATCCTTCCTGCCTACAGCATAAACTGGTATATACAAAACTATGAGTTATTGCAACATTTAACTTAACTTTGGGATTAATTAAGTATTTTTACATTTTAATTGAGTTGAATTTCTGTTTGACTCAGAGCTCTTATCCCATTCTGTATGTTGCACAACCAGCAGTTTTTTAAAACAAATGCATAAAAGTTCAGAGCCTGACCTATTCTGACAGCATTATCTAAGCTATTGATGGTCAGAGGGAATAGAATAGAATAGAATAGAATAGAATAGAATAGAATAGAATAGAATAGAATAGAATAGAATAGAACATTGAACCATAGAAATACACAAGGGTTAAAAAACTGAAACACTACAGCAAGGGAACATTTACAGCTTAAGAAAAAGTACTTGACAATTATTAAAATTGTGTATTTGAAAGATGAAAGACATGGGTTGCTGGATATAGTGATTGATAATGAGTTTGTTTACAGCAGAAATGGTTAATCGAGAGCTGCTGTGAGGAAGGATTTGTGATAATGCTATTTTGTGCACCTCAGATGCAGCAGACTCACAGTATTTTTTCTAAGTGTGGAATTTGCAGAGTATCTCCTAATTTAGAATTATCACAGACTATATGTACATTATATTATATACACTGCTGTTCTATTCATTTACAGAATCCTTCAGTTGTTTTGACAACTTTACCGTTAGACCATAAATTGACTTTCACTCTACATTAATCTGCACTTTCCAGAAGACTTCAGGTGCACTGCCTGAGTTTGAAGTTTGCAAACTGCACAATTTTTTATAACTGTATAAAAATAATCTACCTTAATTTTTTACTCCAATACCTTCAAAACCTAACTATTCTACACCTATGGTCTGATTATAAGCAAAACTTTTAATGTATTTTATTGTTTTATGCAAATGACCAAGACGCAGTTGCAACTATCTATAAATCAGAATTACTTCATGCAAAAAATGATTTACAGTAGAAAAATGTGTGTATTCAAACTGGTGAGTCTACTTTCAGCCTCACCAGGTTGATATAATGTAGTAGTAAAAAAATGTTCCATGCAGGAAAACTAAAAGCTGTTAGTAATCATGTATGGGATGTAGATGTTTTAACAACATGCACAACTCTGTAAATTTACAAATACAACATTGTGCACCACATGCAAAAAAGCATCTCAACTTTGACATGGCAATGGCAGCATGATGCTGAGGCAAATACAAAAAGGGGAAAATAATCAACTATTTTAGGCACAAAACAGCACACAAAACCCGACAACGAAAAAATATGCTAAAGTTTTCTAAATTTTGAAAATTAGAATAGTTTTATTTTCCCCCCCAAGTAATCATTTGCCACGGTTGTTTTTCTCTCCCAACAAATAACCTGAAAATCAACAGAAAACGCGCTGCCATCTTTACGCGGCTTGAGTTTTAATTTGAAGGTCTAAATCCGGAAGTGATCCCATTGGTCATAGTAGGTAAATTTCCTTTCTCGCGATTCGTTTACGGCTGAAGTTATGGTCTTTCTCTGGCTGTTTGAGGACGTCTCTGCGGCCGTACGCGGCGCTCTGCGGGCACCGCGGTCACCTCGGCTCCTGTCCGCTCAGTAGATCCTCCAAAGCCGCTGAGAGCATGCAAACAGTGGAGCGCTCACTGTGAAGGTTAAACAGGGCGGGCCACAGCTGCTCAGAAAACCCCTATTGTCTGCGCTGAGGAGGACCCTCGCTTCTCTACCAAAGACAGAAAGAAAAAAGGTCCATTTTGCAGGTATTCTGTAGGATGGAGCGAAGTGGGAATATCTGTGAGGATGACTCTGTGTGTGCTGAAGAGGAGGAAGAAGTGGATCCAAGAATTCAGGTGAGAGATGCAAATAAAAGGATGAAGACAAACCTTGTAAAGAGTTTTGCTTATACTGTGTATTTGGGTATATAATTACTATTTATTACCTATGTATCACACGTTTTAAAAACTTTACAAGTACTCACATTAAAGACATGATGTGCATCTCTTTTTTGGCACATGGAGGGACACAGTTAGTGATTTGACTAGAAATAAGTCACACAGTAGAGCCTCAGTCTGATTCCACTGTCTGCGTGTCTTTGTCCTCCCATGTTTGCTGTAAACAGGGAGAGCTGGAGAAGCTGAACCAGTCCACAGATGACATCAACCGCTTAGAGAGTGAGCTGGAGGTAAGACCCAATAAAAGAAGAAACACTGAGATCTCTATCACTGCTGGAGCCGTCCTGCTGTGGTAAACACTCTCAGCCCAGAGAGCATTTCTAAATCAACATTTAGGATGGAAATGTTTTCATTCAAACAGAGGAGTTCTCTGTTTCTGCTCTAGTTTTTTTCTTTTTCCCAAGAGAAGCTTGCAAAAAAGTGTTGAAACATCACCCATTTTGAGTGTTATGCACCTGGGCATCAAAACGTTGCATTTCTTCAGGTTCTGAAGAAGATTTAAGTCTGAACTTTGAATGGACCATTCTAACAGATGATATGTTTAGATTTAACTTGTTCTACTGTAGCTGTAGACCCAATATTTCGCTCAAACTATCTTCCCATCAGCCGCGGCTTCAATGCTTTTCATCCCCACAGCATAGGACTGCCACCACCGTGTTCCAACATTGTACTGCTGTGTTCAGGCTAGTGTTTTAAAGACAAGTGGACTCTTTATTGATTTAAGCCTATAAGAGGAAAGGACCTACACGTTACATATTTTACTTGCACCTCCTGAATTTTCACCATAGCATTCAAAACATTTTCTCTTTGGACTACCACTCTCTCTCCCCTGGAGGCATAAAACATTAGTCTATTGTTACTGTAAAAGTTAACTATATTAAAATATCTTCAAAATAAATAAACCATGAAACAAAACTGTTTGAACATCAACTACCCTGATACCAGGTGAAAATGAAGACTGTTGTGAAGGATCCGTTACAGATTTGAAATTTTACACGATTCATATAAGCTACTTATTTGTTGATAAAAATGGCATTAGTTTGAGAAAATCATGTTTAAAGAAGCATAAAAACTGTTGCAGGATGCCTTGCTTAGCAGCGTTGTCTGAGCTCAAAAGTGGCGAGTGGGTGATCCGTCAGAAAGATGGAAAATTCTCACACACGCTGCAGGCTTTCTGGAGAAATACTTGGAACAGCAGCTTAAAGCGCGTTTGTAGCAACTGAGATCCCATTGGCCCCGGCTGTTGTCCTGCTGCTCCCTTCCCCTGAGTGTTACGGGGAGAATGAAGCACTTTTTAAAGAGAAGGAAAGTTGTAAAGTTAACTCTAAAAAGATTGATGGTAGATTTTTTATTGCTCCGTCCTGCATTCAGATATGGTTGTTGGGTTAGTTTTCAACAAAACCTAAACATTCCAGAGTGAGACCAAAGTTGATCTTATCCTAGAAGTTGGCCTCTTCTGTTTTTCATTAGAGCCACATTCATCCAAACTCTACCAGCCGAGAATAAAAACACCACGCTGGGGGGGGGGGAATCTCACTTTAATTGTAATCTAATGTAATCAAGAATTCCACGCTTCTGAATGACTAAAATAAAATCTCAATTTTGACTTTAGCTAGCAGCAAAAGAAGCAATGTCCCGAGGCTTAGCGCTCATCCTGAGCCGAGGCACGTCGGAAATGCTGAGGCTGGGCTGTTTTCAGGCCAGGAAATGATTAAGGAAGATGTTCTGTAGATTTAGAGGATTTGGGGAAAAAAAAAAAAAATCAGGCATTGAAGTTAAACCTTTGCTCACACTGCAGCTCTGTTTCTGCTCTGATCAGTAGAACTGTGTTTGTCTTACAGGCAGGAACCACAAATACTAAAATATGAACCCCAGATCAAAATGTGTAAAATACTTTCATCTATTTTATCGACAAGAAAAATAAATAAACAAAACAAGTGTTTGTTTTAGAGAGGAACCTCGCAGGTTTGGTTTTTATATAGCAGGACTTTCCAAATATTTCCGCCC
Source organism: Jordanella pulchra (assembly GCA_034780135.1). Classification (NCBI taxonomy): domain Eukaryota; kingdom Metazoa; phylum Chordata; class Actinopteri; order Cyprinodontiformes; family Cyprinodontidae; genus Jordanella; species Jordanella pulchra. The sequence continues at coordinate 12,070 of JAUZNJ010115438.1, read as the reverse complement.
GTGATCCTAAAAACAACAAAAAAAAGCACATTTTCACTTAATTACTTCACTTCAAATTTATTCATACACATAAAGTCAGGTAATTATATTTATTTCTAAATAAATGCATTTCTATAACTTACGTTTAATTATTAGTTTAATCATTCCAAACGTTAATATTTTTTTTTAAATCGGAAATGTAATTATTTAATTCTGGACTGAAGAATTTGAAGGTATATCAAATCAAATCCAAGTTTATTTATAAAGCAGTTTTCCTGCCTGCAGCAACGCAAAGTGCTTGACAATGTAAGCAAGTCATCACATAAAATGTATACATATATATATACCTGTGGAAGAGAGGTAGGTCCGCAGCATCATACATCCTCCTCTCTGCTTAACAGTGAGTGTAATATGTTATAGCATTGTTGCTGAAAGTGTATAAACTCTACATGTTTAGTTTATAAAAGGAACGATTTCTTCCTTGAAGGCTTCCAGCTCAATGGGTTGATAGAATCGTACAGTTTATATTGAGACTAAGGGAGTAAAACTGATCTTTGCTGTATTTTTGAAATCCTTTTCATGCTTTTCTCATACCTATTTTCTGCTTAAAAGTCTCATTAAATCAGAAAAATATTTAGTCTTTTCCTTTTTTGAAGACCAAATTAAAGACATCGCAGTTTGTACGATGTCCCCCCAAAAAACAGGAATTTGTGGATGACTAGATAAAAGTTCTCTGATCAACTTTAACAGATGATGTATAAATTAAACATCATGGATGTTAATTATTCTGCTATCTGTGCTCTTGTTAAATGGTGTTTTTTCAAATGTACTCCCATTAAAGGCTGGATTTCTCTTAATTTTCTCAATGGGTGATTTTTTTCATCCATCAAATATTTATATTACTGCTTTTTAAACTCCTGAACCAGGGTGGTGGTGGGGGGGCTGTAAATGTCAGGGGCCCTGTGTGAGCAGCAGCATGCAGCATTTACCTCCTGGATTTAAAGCTGCGTCATTATGTCAGTATAGGAACGGTTTGTCAGGAAGTGTTGTGATGTCACAGGAAACGTGCTTCCTGCGGCACCCTCTCCGTTTTCCTTCGTTTACCTCTCATTCACTGCTTGGTCAGCTTAATGAACAGGATGCAGGTGCTGCCTTTTTATACTGCCTTGGTGGACCCTCAGAGGGTTCATGACGCGTTGACAAACGTATAGGCAGACACGCAAGTGCCATATGACCTGATGATTGCATCATAGAGCAAATCTTAGGTTGTTCGGGTATATTTAACCTCAATAGGGCTCTGGAGCTGGGAAGCTTCAGTTCTTTACACCAATTGCTGACAGGCCATGAATGCAGGCCTTTTATTCTGGTAATTGGGATCCCATTTTTCTTTTTAGTTTTCATGTTTTTTATTTGTCACAGCAAAAAGCCTGGCTTTTAAACCTGCTCTTACTTACACACTGGGTGTTGTTTTTTTTAGTTTTGGTTTAGGGTGCGCAACCTAAAATAAGTGTCTGGGAGGCTGACTCCAGATGTCAGCAGGCTTGGCGAAGTTTACATCTCCTACCCAGAAAATTATACACAAGGCTTCCTTTTTGCACGGCAAAGTTTTCCAGTTCTGATGCATATTATAGTTTCTGTCTGTTTTCCACATAGAGGAGCTCCAATGTTTCTATAGCTGGATCATATTTAGAAGTCTAACTTGATAAGTAAATTGAAGTGAAAGAATTTGAGGAGACCGATCTCAAATCATTGAAGTTTATTAACTCAACCTATTAATTCCAATAGAAAAATCCAATTAAGTACATTTAATTTGATCATTTTTGTTAAGGAAAAATTGGTATTTACATTATAATGTACTCTTTATTTATGCAAATTGAACTTAAGACCACAAATGACCTATGTTCTTATGTATTTTTTATTTTAATATCAATAATACTTTTTAGTACTGAGCGTCTTTGACATCAGTGGAGTTCTGACCCCTTTTATTTCCTGGATTATATTATAATTCAATCAGCGGTACAGTATGTAAAATGTTTCATTCCTCAACCATAACATTAAACAGACCTATTAAATCTAACAGAAGCCTCACTCACGGTGTTGCAGCACTCTTCACAACCACTGTCAGCTAGTCAGACAATGATGTCTTTGGTCAAAATCTGCAGAATTACTTCCTCATTAATGTTAAATTGTTCCTCATGAATTTATTTTTATGCTTAATTAATGCACAAATAATTCAGACAACTACATGTACTTGAAAAACAGAAACATGCCACACTACCGCAACACATTTGAGGTAGCAGAGTTTTAAGAAAAATAATGAGTTTTAAATACTCAGTTTAATTTTGTACTTCTACCATTCAGGTTTACAATAAGCGTAAGTTTCTGATTTTGTGGATATAAGTTAATAATGTGAAAACATTTTTGTTTTGAATTCATTTCCTGTTAAATCTGGGAAAGGTTACCAACTTACAATAACCAATTGTTTGAGAGGCATGCCAGGAAAAAAATCCAGCACTATCCTATGATTGCAAAATGTTTGATATCATCTAGCTTGGTTAGTTTGCTTACTGTTAAGCATGGTGGGACTCTTTGATGCTGTGGTCCACTTTCTCTACCATAGTACTGGAGAATACTGATAAATTTGAACTAGACACAGAATGAGATTAAAAACTGACCAAATGATCTAGTTCAGAAGGTAGAAATAATCAATTCAAAATCAGGACAACACTCGCTTAGCAATGAATGACAGCATCAAGTCGTCATTCAGTATATTTCTGATCTGAGGAAGCAGAATCTGATGGTAACCGTCTGAGGTTGGTTTGAAACACCGTTCCTTGTAGCTATAGCACGCAATACAATTGTGCAATGTGTTGTGGTTAGAGCTAAGTCTCAGGGGAATCCTTAAGCAAAGATTCATTGTGGATTAATTGTAATACCCCCCTCCCCCCGCCTTTGATTCAGCAACAGCAGCAACAGGATCCATTATCTCACATGGCTCTTATTCGTCATTCAGCTGCGACACATTTCAATCTGGAAGGTTATTTTCAGCATCGGTTGTCCCTTTTTATGTACTTTTCTTATTTTTTTACAAGCAGGAAAATAAGTAATCAAAATAACATAAAGCAGAAAATATTTGCAAAGAGAAAAAGACGGTTCAGTTCCTTAGCCTGTCGATGAAGAACATCTTCAAGTTTTCTCAGCATTGGTCTATATGAATCCTTAACTTGTGAGTCACTCCTCCATCAAATATATATTTATCCAGTTGTCTTGAGTTGGTGGATCAGACTTACTCCATTTTCTGGTGATTTCTTTATTTATAAGCTGCCAAAAAAATCCTCAGTAAATATTTATCTTATCGATTCATCTGTTGATTATTTTTTTTATTAATTGATCAATAATTGGATAGTAAAAGATCAGCTAAAGGTATGTTTTAGAGTCTCTACACTCCAGTTAGCGATTAATCGATTACTAAATTAGTTGACAATTATTTATACAATCGATTAATCATGATTAATCCGATTAATTGTTTCAGCCCTAGTCCAAATAACAACAACATAAATGACCTAGATATAGCATTGGTTGACCCTTTATAGAGTCCTCTAGGTTTTCTGATAGATTTCAAATAACAGACTTTTATGTTTGTGGCGACACATTATATTCCAATCAAGTGGTATTTTAGTGCTTTCTAAAGTAGATCTTCTCCGTCCATTTAACTAGCTCTCATACTGGCAGTGGAACATCCTAGGAGAGGTTCAGCGTAGCGTAATAAGTCCTGATATGTTCAGAATTGAAGTCATGTGTTCCTTAATTTACAAAATTCACCACTACGACCAACTCAACACATGGCCTAAAAAGCTGTTGTTGCTTTTTTTATGCTCAGCTTATCCAGTATGACTCTAATAGCTCATATCTGCTGCACTCTGCATGTCATCACTTGTGCAGGATTTTCGGCAGAGGTTTCGAGCTGTGCTGGTGGAAGCGACAGTAAAGCTGGATGAACTGATGAAGAAGATCGGGCGAGCTGTGGACGAGTCCAAACCTTACTGGGAGGCCCGCAAAGTGGCAAGACGGGTAGGCGCACACATTTAAAAGCCTAAAGACGGATTTTGTCACTTGAAATTCAGCCCCCATCATCCTTCATCAGAGCTGACACTGGCAGAGCGACTAGATTGTCACATTATAAACAAACACAAACAAGGAAACACACACACACTAAAATCCTCAGGCTATTTCAGTGCAGCTATGACACATGAATGTCAGCCATCTGAAGCATGACTCATAAGATCCTGATTGAACGGCCAATAGAGCGAGGCGCTGGACTCGTTTCTGCTTGTATCCAGTCTCAAACATCAACATCAGCTTTAGAAATTAGATGGTTGAATTGTGCTGCAGAGGGGAAAATATGAGTTTGGGGTTTAAACCACAGGGGAAGTCGTTCTACCACCTGCAGCAGTGAAAAAAACATGAACATTTGTTAAAGAAGGAGCAGGAACATGACATTTGTTGCAGCTCTATTGTAAACATGTATCTATTCATATTAGTTTATGGAGGCAAAAATAGACAGCTCCCTTTAAGTAGCAGAGCACTTTAAACTTGTCAGTAATCCTCACTAAACCTCCCGTTCATTTCAGAGTCAATGCAGCTCTATTGTACTCTACGTGTGTGTGTGTATACTTGTTTTTGTGATCTAGTCAGACATTTTGTAGTAAATACACTCTCTGAGGACCAGTGGGCCTTATGGGGACTGTCTGATCCTACCTAATGTTTAGAACTGACTGGAAGTCAATACAAAGTACTTATGTTGTTATAAATACAAACTAGTGTCTCTGTTTGTATAGAGCAAAGCTGATAGAGGCCTGAGGTCAAACTGGAAAATGGTGTGGGTATGATTTATGGATGAATATTTTAATATTTCATACAGGACCCAGTTCCAAAGGTTTCAAAAATGTCCTCTCTGACCCTGCAGCAAAAAAAGAAAAAACATCAACAGTCGTTCATCGACCCCCACTCATCAGATAGACTCCTCCCCCGCAGACCCCCGTGTTTCAACCCCTTACATTCCAGCAGAGTGAGTTGGGGTGTGGGAATTTGCCTGGGCCCGCTTTATCTTTTGTCCCTTTCAGCCGCATTCCCTTCCATTTCGCTGGCTGTCGGTGTGGATGTCTGTGCCCGCCCTCACAGCCCTCACCCACCTTCACCCACTTCTGCTGACCGCACCCCTTTGTCCCCCGACTCCATCGGAAACAAAATACAGGAGAAATGACTCCATGGTCAAAACAAAAAATAGAAAAAGAAGAGCGACACACCAGACAGAAGAGGCAGGAGGAGATGACTGGTCATGGAAAAAAACCCAGCTCAATACTTGTTGTTTGTTAAAAAGTAGTCATGGAGAATTTCTCTAAATAGAACAAAATTTGGTTGTATTGTGAAAGTTTAAGAAAACTCCAATCCACTTGATCTTAAACTCAAGAGATTTTCTGCCAGGATCTTTGTGGACGTTTCACATACTTTATCAACCACAAACTAGAGGGTATTGTATCTTTAAAGTCTAAACCAATTAAGACATAACTGTAAAGTGAAAAGAAAATTAGTTTATTATTTTTAGATCTATATTATATGCAAAGATTGTGCATGCATGTGCAGTCTCCTGCATCAGGACTTGGTAGAACCATGTATCGATGCAGTTAAAGCCTTTGAGCTCTGTCTCTACCAGCCTTACACATCTAAAAAAAGCAAAACAAAAAAAAAACTAAAACTCCAACTCAGACTCTATGTAGAGTTTCCATGTTTACCTAGTTTTGCAGAAGTAAATAAGGATGGAAACATACATCTAGCATGTTTGGCCAGAGACCACAGCCTGGGCTGTATGTGAGGCATCAGGGAACAGATATCAACCCTGTGTGAGAAAAACGCCGCTCCGCCCAGGAAGTCCTGGAATTCTGTTGTGATTCTCGTTCTTCACTTTGGCTTAAAAAAAAAATCAATTCTTGGGCACACCTCTAAGTTTGTCTTCGGTTTGTGTCGCACAGTTTTACCTCATTAAATATCCAGCATCCTCCGTCTGTTGTCCTCCCTGTGCCTGTTCTTTTACATCCTATGAAATGGGGTCATGATAGGATAAAGGATTCCTTCTTCTAGTTTCAAATTTCATACTAAAATACCCGCTTTTAAATTTTCCACCCTAACTTAATGTCTAGTCTAATTTTGTTTCCGTTCCTTTATTCATAGCTAGTGCTTATGAAGAGTAGTATGTAAACCCACTTACTTAGACAAGAAACAACCTCACCCTTGGATTGGATCCGGATGCTTCACTGCTGGAACATACGAGCGCTGGAAGATCTCACCTTTTTCTGCTCTTGACAAATGGTTTTCCAGATGAAGGAACTAAACAGATTCTTCATCAGAAAATAATCTGCTGCTGTTTTCCTTCCACTTCCTGAAAACTTTTTCTGCCCTTGATATTTTTCTTGAACAAAAGTGGCCATTATGCATCTACTCTTGTTGCAAAGCTTTAGTCCATTAGTTGATTCTATGTTTTGTGTTCAGATGCATCCATGTCCACCCACTGTCAGTGGTAACTGTAAGGTCAAAGAATGTAAAGAAGTCTTCTACACTTTTAAACTCAAATCCCTGCTTGGGAACATAATTAATATTTCTTTATGATGGACAAAACAATGTTTTCCTGCCCTTATTTATAAGCAATCTACTAAGTAGAATTTAAAGTAAGGTAATTTGAACAGAACCAGCCTAATATTTGTTAACCCATAGATTCTGTTGGATCTTTTTCCAACCTTTTATGCAAGTACGCCTATTTGCAAATAATTAGCAGAAATAAATGGCCATTATTGAAGGATGTAATTCAGCAGACAGACTGTTGTTGGCTGAACATCTCCACCAGCTCTGAGCTACAGTGGTGATTATAAATATATATATTTATATGAAAGTCCTTTATTTTAAGAAAGGCTTTCATTTTAATTCAGGTGACTTTATTCAAATAGAGCCAATGCACAGCCAATGTCACTTCCAGGCAAACAGGTCTGACTCCCGTTGGAATAAACTCAATCTACATTTGTGTCACATCAAACTTATTTTTCCTTATTATCACACAATGGGGAAATTTAGTTGTAACAGCAAATCGACAGGCAATATAAAAAGTTTGCATAGGTAGACATTAGAGAGTATAAAAATAAGAAATTAAAATTAACAGAATTAAGTCAAAAGGGTATGAATACTGTACAGTAAGAGTAGAAAGATGTTTTGAATATAAATAAAGTGTAGTGAGTGAAAGAAGGATAAAAAGCAATAAACTAAGTATGTATAAAAATAGCAGCAACAGTAAATATGTGGAAAAGGACCGCAGCATATTATTTAAAGTTTTGTGTTTTTCTAGTTTTGCTGTAGTTATTTGACACCAAAGCAATATGGTTGCAGTGCATTATGGGAAATGTAACGTAGCATTGGCTGGATTTTACTAATGGAAAAAATAACTTTTAAAAGTCCTGCAATCTCACTGTTTTTGTCCCTTAAACCCAAAAGCTACTTAGCAAAGTTTGCCAATTTTTTTTTATCTGATGAAAAGTCATCTACTCTGCATCATGATGACCTTTAAACTGTCAGACTGAAGCGGTAGGGTTCAGATATTTACTGCGGGGGTTTGACGATAATCCCCCTATTGACTGTGAATGTGAGCCAGAGGAGCCCACTGACAGTGTGTCAGAGCTCCTCAGAGACAAAGTGTCTGTTTGTCTGCTGGATCAAGGCACGGTTGTCTTTTTAAATGAGTGTGTATGCAGCAGAAGCAAATCCGCTGCTAAAGAAATCCACCATAGATCCTTAAAGCATGCATAGAAATGACAAACACACTGACTTTGTGTAATATGTGATGAGTTAGTATGGAGAAACGCAGCTTGGAAATAACAGTTTGATGTAACCTGAAGTAGTCGCCGCACTGATGGCTTAACCTTCCTGTCTCTATGTCACTTAGGGCTTATAATAACCTACTATTTTAGGGGCTGTGCATACCTACAGTGCTTTCCCTTCATGTGTGGAATCTAGACAGCAGATCGGGTCATGGAAAGTGATGGGAATGGGCTGGATTCCTGTAAACACTGTGGATAGTGTGTTTCTTCACAAGTGGTTCCCAGCATGCTAAAAAAGATTAAAGCTTTTCTCTCTAAGTCTGTTTATGTCTGTCAAACTAAAGGAAGTTTTACAGCCATCAGACAGACATGTAAGGCAGGGCTCTACAGCGACAATCCATCGTTGAATCCACATTTGGTTTAATTTATTGGAAAACTTAATCATTTTATTGGGTTTTTATGTGACAAATGTAGTAGTTCATAATTATTGATTTGAAGAACAATAATGAATTTTCCATTTTTTACTATCAAATATCTAAAAAAAAAGTCATGCATTTGTATCTGTCCATCATGGCTCAGTACTCTTAGGGGTTTGTGTTTAACAGCTTTGCTCAGATAATTGTAGGTCATTCATCTTTGCAAAATAGCTAATCGGAGTCAGACTGGATGGAGAGCAGCTGTGAAACTTGTCTTGCTGTCTTTCTCGGTGTCTAATATGTTTTTTTCATGCACAACAAATAATTGTCTTAGTAATGGTTCTCTGATGATCCTCCAATCAAATATTGTGCACCTTCTCCTGGCCTGTCTGCTTAGGTTTTACACACAGTGACCACTCTGAAAATGGTAGAGCTGTTTTTGTTTTTCAGCATCTGGATAAACAAGACTGAGGACCACTACCATACCTTTGTTTCTTGCTTGTTGAAAGCAAGGCATCATTTCTCATTAACAGCACAGTCATGAATCCTAAGACAGGGCTGTCCAAAGTGCAAATCTGGTGCCCTGGCTCACGTGATGTTTACTCAAAAGCTTGACTAAGAAATTTGACGAAAGAATCTGCACTTTTTAACCTATCTGTGTTCTGCAGAAAGTAGACTGAAATTTTGTGCATTTCAAGAAAAGTTTTTCCTTATTGAAATATAAAATAATCTTTAACCCATGTTTATTTTCATCCGAACTCTTTCAGTGAAGTGTTAGAGTTATATTGAACTACCTTTTGTGTATTTATTTCAATAAAGTTCCTGAAACCTTTAAGGAAAAAGGAAAGTGTGATGGAAAGGATCATCTTATGAGAACCTTCCGGTTGGAACAGTTCTAATAAACTCATTTCCCGAGCTCAGCTTTGTTCCCCATCAAATAAGTTGTCACAACTCCGTTTTTTGTACCACAGGCCCAGATTGAAGCCCAAAAAGCCACCCAAGAATTCCAGCGAGCGGTGGAGATCCTCCGGGCAGCCAAGGAGACAATCGCCCTGGCGGAGGAAAAGCTTCTGGAAGAGGACACCCGTCAGTTTGACTCTGCCTGGCAGGAAATGCTCAACCATGCCACCCAGAGAGTGAGTTCCCCCACAAAGGCTCCATCCTAACATCCTGCTACACCAGCAGTTTGGTTGGAGGTGTACTTGATGGATAAACTCTTTGTGTTTGGCTTCCAGGTGATGGAGGCGGAGCAAGCAAGAACGCGAAGTGAAGCCGAACACAAAAAAACCGCAGCCAACTACAACTCCAGCATCGGTCACATGAAGCAGCTGGAGAAGAAGCTGAAGCGCTCCATAAACAAATCAAGGTCGGTACCTCTATCCTGATTGGCTGGAAATGACGCTCAGGCTTCGCCCTTCCTTGGGCCTCTTATTATTCGAGCGCCCTGAGAACTACAGGGCTCTTTAAACGTCATCTGATGCTCTCCAGATGTTGCATGTGCTGATTGGACGGCGTTAGGGTGTGCTCCCCTTTCCAGAGCCAAGGAATGTGACTTTTCAACAGAGGACTGGTGTTCTTCTGCCAGTTGTTCTTCCGTTCAACCCTCACTCTTTTTTTTTTCTTCCTTTTCAGACCCTATTTTGAGCTGAAGGCCAAATATTATCTACAGCTTGAGGTATGTATGTAGAGATGTGGAGGATTTTTGTAACATGAACTTAGCTGTGAAAATAACATTTAATGTGTATTAAAGTTGTAATAAAACAGGAATTAGGAGTCGATTGACAAAACATGTTGAGACTTTGTTTGAATCTGAGGTTTTAAAGACTAAATCATAAGTTACTGTGAGCTATAAAACTAGAAACTTTGGGGGCTGTTTTATGAGATTTAATACATGAAACTCAGATACACAAAACAGCAGAGAGATAGTTTTGAGTCCATTTTATATATTTTAAAGTTTCCATTTTAAATCGCAAGTGTCAGACCTAAAAAAAACATTTAGCTCAGATGAATATAGTTTTGATGCAAAATTAAATCTAAAGTATCCAGAGATTGCCTCAAAAGCCCTCAGAGAGCTTCTTATTTTACTGACAGACAATTTGCATTTTGTTTCCAAACAAGCCAAGTGAAGATGATCAAAGACTTGGGTGCTGTTAATCCGTTAAGCAACGACTGTCCGAACAAAACCTCTAAACACCCTATTCTTAGTCTTTTCTTATCAGAAATAGTGTTGAGAAATTTCCACAATTTTGACTTTCATGTACAACTGAGTGAAATGTCGAAGCAACAGGTGGGGGAGGGGAGGCCAGTAGCATTAACCAGAGATAACGACGTGTTTCTCTGTCTGCTCCTATAAAGCATATCTTGTGTGTTTGTTACTGTTTATAATTATTTCTACAGATTTCTCTGATTGATGGTTTCTGGGTTTTTCGCAGCAACTGAAGCATCATGTGGACCAACGTCAAGCCAAGCTTGTTGTTGCCAAGTCCGAGTACCGCGCGGCATTACGCAACCTAGAGACCATCTCAGAGGAGATCCACGCGCATCGGCGCTCCCATGCTATGGGGACCAGGGAGCAAGGAGTGGGCGCAGAGGAGGACGAAGGTCACGATGACATCACTAACTTCAAGATGGAGTCGGACGGCCTTTCCAGTACGTGTTTGCAATAATCACTCCTCCCCGTTTTGTCTGTTTTAATGTCATCTTTAACGGTGTGTCTATGTTTGTGCGTCTTTGTTTCAGTGGTGTCCGTTTCAGTTGATGAAGAGGGCAGCCAAAGCTCAGAGGGGGAGGAAGATGTCCACACCACCTCCTTATGTCGAACGGCGCCCTCCTCACCCTCCTCTCTGTGCTCCCATCCCTCCACCTCTGCCTCCACCCCTATGAGCATGCCCGGCTCCTCTGGTTATCCTGCCTGCTCCTACCTCTCCACTTCCCCTTCCTCCTCCATGCTCTCCTCCTCTTGTCCTGAAGGTCTGGAGTCAGAGGGCCTCTGCGGTGGCTCTCATGGCCCAGACCTGGTGTGCAGTTCTGGTCACGTCTCACCTCTCCTGGGCCCTCGCAGCCAATGCAGTGGAGCATCTTCTCCAGAGTGTGATCAGGAGAGAGGTGTGTGTTACAATAATACCCCATGAACTCATTAAATGTCATATCTGCTCTCCCTACATGGCATTTCTGTCTTTCACGGGGTATTCTCTATCCACACCCCTTCTTTTCTTGTTGTTATTATGCAAACTGGAGTTCAGTAATAAGGGCTTTAGGAATATGCTTTCTAGTATCAAGAAGTTCTAGATGTGTGTTGAGCAAAGTGTGCACAGACAAAGCATGTCGTTGGTTTCTTGTACACAATGACACAATGGAGAGAAGGGATTTGCTTTATTTAGTGTTTAAAAAGTCATTTTTTTAAGAGATGAAGTGCGCCAAAAAGCATCCTCCATGTAGTCTTTTCATCAAGATTATGATCCTACTAATATCCCGTAGTTGTTCGGAGAGGTAGACGTCTGCAGAACGGCAGGCGGTGGGAACAGGAACACTCAGTCATAGCTTCCTCAAACCGGGCAATCACTTCGGGATTTCTGTCTGCATTCAGAGGTGGCTTGAAGGGAATAGAAGTTATTATTAGATATGCTGTAAAAACTGTAATAAAAAAAACAATAAAAAAAAAACAAATAGTCTTCAGCGGCAAGTTTTGACATTTTAAGTTTATGTGGGTATTAATCATAAAACCGTTTTGCCATAGTGCAGTAAGAAAATAGTTCAGCAAAGTGAGCACTCTCACTTTTGTTTGTTTTCCCTGTACATTAAAAAAAAAAATACATA
>JAUZNJ010115427.1:0-19642 GCA_034780135.1 Jordanella pulchra | reverse complement strand
GTCCAGGTATCGCCTCATGCTAACAGTAGTGACAGTGACCCTAGCCAAATGCAAAACTGTTGAAAAAGAGTCAGAAAAGATGTGGAGGAGAAAAAATGTTAGTGGCCTCCACCTGTAAAACCATTCCTGTTTTGATGGCCGTCTCGTTGTTGCCCCTCTAGTGCACCTGTTGTTAATTTCATTAACACTAAAGCAGCTGAAACTGATTAACAAGCCCCTCTGCTACTTAACTGACCAAATCAATATCCCAGAAGTTTAATTACTTTGATGCTATACTCTGGTTACAAAGTGTTCCTTTAATTTTTTTGAGTATTGTATTTATAAATCCAGAGATGTCTGATGGTCAACAGCAACAGACTGGGTGTAGCTGGTGAAAATGAAAATGGGTAACTTATAAAAAGTTGAGTAATCAAGGTTAATTTATTTAATTAATTTATGATAGGTTCTCTGTTTTACTACTTTGCAATTCAAAGCTCTGTTGACTTTTAATAATGTAACCAAAACTGTAATGTATGAGGGGTTAGAAAACAAATCCTTGACAATTTGGGGTGGGAAAAAAAAAAGAAATAATTGCTTGGAAATGTTCTCTGTTATCCAAATAGACATTGTGTTAAAGCTTTCTGTGGGTGTGGGTGCGTGGTCAGTGGCACAAATCCATCCGCGATCCGCATAGGTGCGTTCATTGGATTAACCCTGAACTCTGTGTTAGCCTACACTCCACCATGACATGGATGTAGCCAAACCCCAGCTCTGCTGCTGCGCTATAGGGCCTTGCTCTACGGCGACGTGGATGGGGGTGGACCAGAGAGAGAGATAGAGAGATAGAGAGAGAGAGAGAGAGAGAGAGAGAGAGAGAGAGAGAGAGAGAGAGAGAGAGAGGTGAGAGGTTGCAGATGAGTTGCATTGCAAAGGATGCTGCTGTTGCTACAGCAGCTGTAGAGTCTCCATCGCTCCATCTATCATTTTCATTCTTCGGGAATAAAAGGAGGAAGGGAAAAAAAAAACAAGGAGTGGTTCTGTGATTTCTCCACAGACAGGAGGGGAAACGCACAACGGAAAGGAATAGCGTGGATGGAGAGGAGGTGGAGGTGGGGGCGTTTCCCTGCACAGTATAACCTATTCTCTGACTTCAGCGTGGAAACAGTGCGTGGCATTAAAGGCTACTCCGCGGGAGCAGCGTAAACGTGGACCAAGCAGTAAGTGTATTTTTTTTTCTTTCTTTCATAAAATGTGTGCCTCCCTTGATAGCATTGATCCGCGCACTTTTGGTAGTTTAGATCACGAATAACAACCTTGGAAGTGAAAGAAACTAGAGTTAAAGGTTGGATCGGTGTGATGCTGTCAGGGTAGATGGTTTGATTACTGAATAGTTTGGTACCAGCAGCATCTCCACCAAAGTGCCCATCAGACGTCTTGATGAGGGATGCACCTGCTTCCAGCTCAGGGTTTTCACCGCAGCGCGTCTTCCTCCTTTTCCAGCCCTCTGGGTGGAAAGTATGTTGCTGTTAATCCCGTGACAGTCTCCTGGTAAAGGGGTTAAGGATTCAGTCCACGCCTGCCACTCTGGGATCTTAACTGGGATCTCCTTGTCAGTGGGAGCGGATGTATTTACAAACAAAGAAAGCTTGATAACCCACGCCTGTCACGTAGAAAACAGGTGCTGCTGGCTAAGTGCGATTTTACAGTCTGTGGTTGTTTGGCTATCTGGGCCAGTAGGCCAACTTGGAGCCACCTGTACCGGCAGGGCCGGACATTAGCAAGGGTTTAACAGGGCAGTACCCTGGTGGTCTTATATGAGGAGCCCAGAGATCAGTTTGTTTTCTTGTTTGTTTCACTTTATAGCCTTAGTTGCCCCTATAATTGTGAGTTATTTTTATCTGTAAGATGTTAACGGCAAAACCAGTACATAATTATTTTAAAACAGTATCACCAACTCAATCTTTTATCCCCATTTCACACTGGAAATTCAGTAAACTTTATTTTGAAATTCTGACTATTTCTATCTCATTAAACCATTGCAACACATAGAGCTAGATGTCTGCTATTTGTGCTGTTACTCCTCAAACAGACACCATAGTGGGTAAACCGTCATTATTAGCTGGTTATGCTAAGAAATAAGAATAAGCTTTTTAAACTTTTTTTGTGTGCAACAAATATTTTTTTGCCAGAGATGACATCCTTAGATTTGAACTCCAATTTATGGGAAAAATCAAATTCACCATTACTAACCTGTTCGACTCCCAGCCTGCTGACCTTTGCTGCATGTCTTCGTCCATTTAATCTCAATTCCTGTCTCCCTACCTCCAAAAATAACAACAATAAAAGCCATTAGACCCCTGGAAAAGGATTTTATTTGAAAACATTTGACATAAAAACATGTCAAAATAACTATCATTATTTGAGTGAAATGACAAAGAAGCTTGAAACTGAATTACTGTCAAATTGACATCAATAAAGTCATTGAAATTCATCAAATGATGTCAAAATATTAATGTAAGGTTGGTTTATGTTTTTTACCAATTTATCGGGAAAATTTGATATCAGTGTTCAATGTCATATTAATGTTAAACTGACATATTTTGCCTACTGGGTGAAGCTCAGTCTCTACTTATATTTTAGTAATGCTGTATTGCAGCAGCTGCTTATTACCACATACAGGTATGACATGGTTCCTGTGACGTTTTTGGTCCAATTGTTTTTTGTTTAGTTTTATTAGTTTAGTTATTTATAGAGGTGAAAAAAATATTTGCCGTACTCATAATAAAGTTTTTGAAATGGGAAAATACAAATAGTGTCTCATATTTTCACTTGCACACATTTCTGTTGTGTGACAAGCTAATTATCCTTTTTCAGTTTAATGGAGTTATTGGCTTCATAGTCAAGAAGATGAGATAACTGGGCTGAAAAGGACAATAAGAAATTTTTGCTAGAAAGACAAAAAAGGTTTTCAGTGTGCTCCGTTTTGTCTACCACCAAACAAAATAAAGGTCCAGTCTGATTAAAAAGAAATGTAAATCTCTTTGTTAGCTATGATGGGATGCTACAAACACTGGCTAACATTAGCATCCTTAGCAGCTAATGGTAAAACAATTGTTACGTTTGTCAGTACTTTTTGACCCCAAAATGTAGCTTAATAAACCATTTACAAACATTGAAAATGTCTGTAGGACTTTTGTAAGAAGCTGTTGATTCTATTTAGGGTGTTATGCTAACAGCACTGTCCTTTACTGTCCTGCAGCTAATAGCTCACATTTAGAGATACAGCCAGATGCAACTGGAATTCATGTCTTGAGATATGCTTCAGTTTTGACAGGAAATACTGGCTTTTTAATGGTTTAGGTTCCCCAAACACCACTTGGGTAGAGTATCAAAAATGGCTCTATCCCAGGGGCACACATTCTCTTAAATTCAGCCCTGTGCTTTGGAAATCTCCTGCTGAATGTCTGGTAAATGTGGAGAAGATCTCTTAATTCCACACTCAAGAATAATTTAATTAGAACACATTTGACTGGGTCATTTATCAATTTTTTTTGTACATGAAGCGGCTATCAGACTCTACAGAGGGGCAGGAATGACTGGAAGTATTTTGCTGTTGCAGACAAAAGCATAAACATGCTCATAACAGGGCCTTTAGTTCCAAACAATTAAGCAATAATGTGCAAGCAGCAGGCCCAGCATCCGCTCTGCTTCTGTTTCCATCACAAGTCCGTCTCGTCTTTGCCTCCGGGCCTCAGCCACTTGTAATTCTGCGTCCTACCCCAAATACCAGGTACATAAAAGGATTGATAAGTCTGTTAGCATCAGACAAAAATATGAAACACAAACCGATTTTCTTTCATTAGGCCCTCCAGCTGGAGCCAGTTCCCTTTCAATCAAGTCAATTCAGGAAATGGATTTTCTTATAGATGTAAACCAGATGTCTTTGAGCATCAGATGAACTTCTTACCAGTCTATAAATATGTTATTGGGGTTGTTCAGGGAGAAGGTAAAATCATAAATATGTTGGTGTATGACTAGTTTGGATGAATGTGTCAGAGCTGCTGCTCCAGGCACGCCCACATGAGTGTCATGTCATCATAGCTTAACCCAAAAGAACCACACTGAAGAGTGTTTACAGACCAGACTGAGACATTCCCAGTGACACAGAGCAGACACACGGCAGCTTCGGCGGGTCGAGCCGGGCGGCACTGGGGTGTATTTTTACACCAGATCTGTGACACCTCCCTGCATCTCTTCACAGCTCGTGGTGAGAACAGAAGACACGTCCACATGAGTTGCCATCACCGGCAGGCCGGACTTGGACAGTTGGGATGGAGGAAGAGGCAAGAAAGAGACGAGTGGAGAGATTTAGGAGAGGAAGACAAAGGGGGGGGGGAGGGGGGGGGTATGGATAACAAGCGAGATGTCGAGGTCTTCTAAGTGACAGCAGGTTAAGGGTCTCAGAGGGAATTTTCCAGGAGTGTCAGGTTTCCTGGTAGCTTGAAGGGATGTACAGCTCCTCTACTGGATGGATAAACAAGCAGATCTGAGGGGTGGGGGGTAAAGAAAGAGCAAACACAGGGTAGGAGTGGGGTAAAAAAGGTGACAGACAGATCAGTGTGATTAGAGAAGAAAGGTTAGGAGGAAAAGTGAGAAGAAGTTGGGGGGGGGAGAAGGTCACGTCCTGTTTGTAAACTGGAGATGGAGTTTTCCAGGAGGAGCTGACTGTGGTGCTGATGCTACCCTCCTTTCTTTTTCCAATGGCTCTCCTCCTCCCTCTTTTTTTCCTTCTCAGCTGACAGCCACTGTGTCTCTAATTGGCAAGTGTGGATTGGGAAGAGTCTAGCTTATTCTCCATGGGACAGAGCACAAAAAGCAGGAGGTTTGTGGTTGATTTTTTTGTCCTGGAAAGAAAATGGAAGTTAGGAAATAGGGAAAACAATAGATGAGACCTAAACATCTGTTATCTACAGCATCCGTTGTTAGTAAGCGCTCCCTCCCCCTCAATGAAGAGTAGCCAAGCCTGACACCTTATAGATAATTGGTGATCCTGTCCTCTCCCCGAGAGCTCTGCTAAACGGTGGCCTGATGGGAGGGAGAGCAAACAGAGGGGCGAGCTGATGGCAGTGTGATCTCTTGATGTGTGTGGACATATAGAAAGCATAAAGTCTATTTAGCACTCTAGCACTGAGCTCTAGTTATGAATGCTGCTGCTGCTGCATTGCCACTCAAGGCTAAATATGATCTCTTTTGTCTCCTTTATCACAGGTGTTGTCCTTAAAGATTCACATCCACGCTGCAATCGGATTGAGGAGCTGAAAGGATAACACCGGAGAGCAAAAAGACAGAAGCTCAATGGAAAGAGGAAGGAGTAGAAGCGTGGGCGGAGGCGGGCATTTGTGCTCCGGTCTCGACCACGGGTATTCTTGGGTTGATAATACAGATGTAGATGTTATTGCTTGAGAATACGCGTAGTCGAGGGGAAGCTTTATCATCAACTCTGTTTCTATACTCCAGAGCTCAAAACAGATTGACATAAAAGGAGGAAACAAATGCAAATGTTCGGTCAATTATTTTTCATATTGTCAACCGCAAACGTCAGTGACATATACTAGGATTATGATAAGTGGTAACAAAGGATGGATAGTTTTAACCATTTATTCTCTACAAATAAAAATTTTGAATTGTTCACCCCACATAAAATCCAGTGCAACAAATTTATAGTTCTGTGTATCTAAAAACTACCACTGCTCACCACTCTAAACGCACCATCATTCAGAAAAAATGCAGTTCCCGTCGTGGGGATAATTTCTTTATAGTAGGAAATGAAGATAAACTGACATTTGTCTTGCACTTGCCCTACTGTTATTTACCATTTGTTTAAGACATGTAGCAAAGCAGTTAGCATGGTGTTAAAATACATCAGATGGCTATGAACGTGCTTAAACCTTGAATTGGCAACACATGCTGTAAAGATGCTTTTTATATCAGTAACAACAAAGCTGGGGTCTGTTGATGACAAGAACCTATATCTAATGTGTCTGATGTTTTTATATCTCATTATGTTCCAATTACTGTTGTTTTATTACATAAAATATTAATGAGAACAAATCAAATGTTTGACTGTAATGTAACAAACTGTAAAAAAAAAAGATAAAATAAAGATAAAAGTTAAATGGAAGTGAATACTTTTGTGAGGCGATGTGGAAAACAATTGAGGCGAGCCAGGTGCACAAATCAAATTCAGCCCCCTGATGTGGTGTCATCATCCGTGTCACTCTGTCCACCTGTGGAGTTGATGCTTTGGTGTCGTCAGTCCCATTCAGCAGCTCCTGCAGGGGAAGCTTTGCACCATGCTGCTAACCTAAAACCTCCCAGCATTAGTTGTGGGAGCTTAGCACAAAAGCGTGCACTCCTGTACATTCAATCTGAATCCTTGATTGGGTACTGGGCTCATTTACATGTGATCCCTTAACCTTACCATGTCATGGTTGCTATTTACAGATTTTTTTTTTTAACAACTCCAGTTTTAATTTCATACCTAACAAGATACCCTTACATTTCCAAACATGTTGCCCTTCAAGCACTGTTTGTTCAACCATGAGGCCATCCTTGCGCTCCTATTTCTTGTCTCTCCAATTCAAACCTTGTCAAAGAAGAAAAAAAGAAAAAAGGGAGTTTGATGCCGGTACCGGCAGCAACAGGAGACAATAACGCATGACGACATGTAAATCTTGCACCCATGGCTGACATTTCAGCATTTTGACTCAGCTGACTGGCTGTCATGATGCAGAATAAGACTCACACTGACACAAACACTTAAACCTCAACAAGGGGGTTTGCAGGATCCAGATGCCGGCGGGGAAACAGCACGGTTTGATGGACCTTGTGAAAACGGGCACACGGATAGATCCCTTCCATTTGAGTGCACATAGGCTGCAGCGTAAAGGTTCACTGGGTCCGTGCGCCTTGAGGCGGGGGATTGACTGCTTTTATGGGTAACTATTTTTGGTCACGATGATGGATGTTTATGTCTTTTATTGATCAAGTCCAGGGTGTTGGCTTGAAGAATTCGTGGGACGTTGGGGCTTGACTGATTAATCAGGCAGGCTGAGGTGGTGGAATAAAACATCCGGCATAACATTTTTGGAGCATTAGCATTATTGCTAAAGTATTATAAATTAGAAGATCAACATCTCTTTGCAAGTTCAGCAATTCATTAGCATCCTGTTGCCTTGAAGATAGATTACACTCCCTCAAATCCACTTGCATGATTTCTTTCCACCGTGTAAGCAAATCTGTGACAGTATGTAATCATATTTAACACAAAATTCCCTCTGACGCTCCTTGAACTTGTTGATTGGGCGAAAGCGCTTTCTGTGCCTATGTGTGTGTTTATGCGAGCGCTTGTAAGTTGCTTCCAAGCAACAAAATGACTATTGTGAGCACAGCTCCAGGTGCCTAGCAACCAAAATCGCTCTGTTTCCCTGGCAACGGTTGCCCTGGACTCGCTGTGTGGGTTGATTGGCAGCCTTGACAACAGGGAGACAGAGTGACACTTGACCTCGCGTGCTGAATGAGAGAAGCGAGAGACGGAGGAGGAGAGAGGGGGAGGGAAAGGCTGACTGATAATCATTCTCCATTGTAATCATCCTCCAGCATGTTTCATAAGGCGCTGTCAATACTTCTCCAGCTGGGGTCCATCATGGAACACAATGCACGGCGCAGCGCATGCATGCACGGACACACTCCTCCTGGGTGGAGAGCCCAGGCAGGCACTCAACATCTCATCTATTATCACTCAGCCCTGTCTGGTGCACAACCCCACTACACCGTCTTCTTTCCTTTCGGCTTCATTCTGCGCTCTGTGGGAATGAATGGGCTCCTGAAAACATGCAACAGTCACAGATGCCACAAGACAGTAGATTGGCACCAAAGGCTGCCTTCAGCACAATGAAATATAATATTAAGAGCGAGCATTTTGAAAGATATGTTTTCTAGGTTTCCTATTCTGTTATTTAG
Organism: Jordanella pulchra; assembly: GCA_034780135.1. NCBI lineage: Eukaryota > Metazoa > Chordata > Actinopteri > Cyprinodontiformes > Cyprinodontidae > Jordanella > Jordanella pulchra. Next base: position 11,641 of record JAUZNJ010115427.1, on the reverse strand, counting down.
CAGAGAGGGCATCTACTGTATAGATTCTGTCACACTAGAAAATGTCTTTTTTCACATATCTTTTATAGGACTGATTCCGTAATGAATTTGGTCAAACATGACTGTGATGTGAACCTCTGTTATTTACTTTATCAGTTCTAAACAGGAGTTTACCTGGACTCATCATCAGTGTCGATGTCTTATCAAATTTTGATTTCTGTTTGTATTTTTCAGTCTTTGCTTTGGAATGAAAACACTGGTAAAAGCTACTTAAAAAACATAGATTGGGTGCATTGTTTTAATTTAAGGCGAACATTCTTCTTTAATATGCAATAAACGTACATGGTGTAGTTAACACATTATAGCAAAGACAGAATAGTGCAGGCATTAAGGTTCTGACTTAATTCTCCTTAATTTGTCTCCTACTTTTGCAGAAATAACTGATGAGGTTCCCAGCATGAGTCTGGCTTTCAAACCTAGCTTTAAGTCAAAAAGCAGTTTTGATGTGTGTTTGGGATGACTGTTCTGTTAAAACACCCAATAGAGTCAAGGGTTTTGACAGTCTAGCTAATGGTACACAAAAGTTTTTGGCCTTAAGTCAAGTAATTGAAAAAAAAGTTGCTTATCTTATTGTAAACTAAATTTTAGTTGCACGCTTCTATTCAAATAATCTTAAAATTTTACATATAAATTGGAGTCTTTAAAAAAAATGATTTGCTACCTTTTTGAGTGGTGTACAGGATTGCTTCCTTATTTTTTTTTCTCCAGTAGAAAAGTGAGCCACTCTGGCTATTCGGTTTGTAAAGGTAACCCACCCCACTCTTAAGTGTGACAGTTTGGGACATGTGTTTGAAAAAAAATCCTAAACACATTTTAATTTCTAGAAGCAGCCTGAATTAGCACCCCAAAATCCCTGGTCTTAGCCCTATTGAAATGTATAGATTTATAGAAATTCATAGAAAATTCTATTGATTTATGCATTACAGTCTGTGCTAATCCAAACCGGCTCTGCCAGGTTAGATAGGAAGAGTCTTCAAACATCCAGTCAGAATTATGCTCACTGACCCCAAACATTCAAATTTTATGATACTTAGTTCCCAATTTTGTGAAACATGTACCTTCTTAATCATTTGTAGATCGCAGAACATTTGCATGGAATTCAAATTTGTCTTCCAATGCTTTTTTAATAAAAAAAAAAAATCCATCTAAATTGTATTATGATTCCCAACTGACAAAAATAATACCCCAGATGCATAATTTAAGACAGAAAATTAGAATTCAGGCCAAGACTTTATGGAATCTACAGTCCAGGTATAATGATACAATCTGTTGTAATGTGATTGTTTTTCTGTAAATGAAATCAGTTAATTCATTTTAAAAGTAGTTACTAGAATAACCAACCAGGTAAAAATGTCTTTATTTTACTGATCACAGTTCAAACATTACAATACTTGTTTAATAAATGTTTAATTTGCAATCATCCATTCCAAGCTCAAGCAAAGCAAAAATACATTTGATTTCATACCTGTTCAAATGAACATTTTTGACTCTTTTAGGATAGGGTTGGTTCATTTAACCAGCATAAAACAACTACGTGAAAACTGAATGGATGATATAGCATTTAACAAATAATCAGTAATTATGTCGCCAACCCTTATTTTGCATTTAGAACTTTTTTGTGTTTGGATGACCCGAAGCTGTTTACTTTCGTTTCATGACGAGGCAAGACGTTATGAAATGTTATGAAGACATTTGGTAACGGGAAGAAACCATTGTTTACTTGATCCATACTGACATTTAGCATTTATTTAAGACAAGATAACTACCTAGAGGAATCATTTACATAAAGTCCCTCTAAATCCATTCCAGAAGATTTCCACCTGCCCTGGTTTTAATACAGACAATAAAAAAAAAAAGGTTGCCCTCCAAATAGATCCTGCTAAGTGATCAAGATCAAACAGCTGTGGGACATTTTTTTTTCCAGCGTTTACATCGACTTTGTGTTTTTCACATCGTTCAGTATATTATACTCACTGGTTTCACGATTAAATGCAAAGACAGGCCTAATCTGAACTGTGCACCTTTCTCCAGCAGTTAGAATAATACATTGATTCCCATTTTTTGTAATATCTGCATTTTTTTCAGGGTTTTTAAATACTATATTTAAGAATATAGCCCTGCTGTATGCAAGAAGATGGGTTATATAAAACCTTAAAATTCACTTCTAAAGTAGTGGAAAAGTTTCTTACATTTAACTTAAAAACCAAGATAAAAGCCCCCCCCCCACCCGTTTTTGCATAAGTTTTACAAGGTAAGATCCCCGTTTACAGAGATGCAAAACTCTACTGACCATACAAAAATCTGTGAACATCATGATTTAATGTTTCCAAGATGTCCTCAGAGCTGCTTGATCTTAATGGGCGCAGTCCTCTTCCTGCATGTACGACTTCTCCGGCTCCCTGAGATGTGTCCGGCGTAACGGGGACTACTGATTGGCTACTTCGCAGGCATCTATCCAATCACTGTAGACATCAACAGGCTCTGACAGATCTAAAATGGCTCCTATTAAGGAAATGATAATTCTACGCAATTCACATCAAATCAGTTTCAGGAGCTGTTCCATCAGCTAAAAATAGAGATCATCATCATCAGAGAATCCAAACACTTTCTCAAATTATTATGAATCTTTGAAGAGGTGTTTTAGTACCATTTAAGCTACAGATAGAATTTCTGGTAAAAAAAAATTTCATTTTTTAACCTTTCCTTTTGACAAATTTAATGACAAACCATGGTAAAGGTAGTGTTTGCCAACGTATTGGTTTGTTTTTTTTATTGGTTAAATGTTCAATAGAAATGATAAAATCACTGAAAAAAAAAAAGAAAAACGTACGTGGATTGATGCTTTAATAACACGGCAGTTCAATTGCTAGAACAATAAATTTGCACATTCACCTGCTTTTTTTGCTGCTTGTTCCCTGAGATTTGTCCTTTTATTGTAGCTGCAGCTGTTTTATACGGCTAGCAGATAGTCAGATTGAGCTACCCTGAGTTGATTTACTGAGTTAATAAGCCTGCTTCACTTAAACCATTTAAACATTGTTGTCATGCTGAATCCTTTCTAAACACAGAAAAAAAAATACTCTTCTTCCATTAAAACTAAGTTATCCTTAAACCGTTAATAAACAAATGAACCCTGAGAGCGATTTTACTAAGTGATTGATCAGAGCAGCTTTTTTTTTTCTGCCTTCGTGAACAGTGAGGAGGAAAGGGGAGGGGCGGTGGTTAAAGGCGGCACACAGAGTAAAGCATGAGGGAAAGGCTAGAGAGAACAGCAACCTTTCTATTATATTAGAAAGGTGAGAGAATTAGTAACAGCAAGAAACCAAGTTAAATTTAAGATTCTATTTAAATTACATCAATGACAAAAGTTGATTGTATATCAAACATCAATAAAATCAAATCACTGGCAACAGTACATAAGAACATATTTGTGAAATAAATTATTTTTTGAAGCAATCTGTCCTATGTTGAGAATAATAAGGTGTGTAGATAATAATACCTTAATATAATGGATTTTTTTGTAAATTGTTATAAATTATTAGAATCTAAGAAGCAACTCAAAAACAATTAAAGAGCCAAATGAGACCAGCGTTTTATAAGAGTCAAACAAAAAGGCCTGGATCCCTTAAAAGAGCCACATTATTCATTACTATGAACTGAAATACAGGTTAGAGTGATGTAGTATTTCAAAACACTATTGTCATTTTGTTCCTCTTTGGGACATAAATGTCAGGCATAATCAGCAGGGTGGAAAGGATACATGTAATGGGAGTCTGGAACTCCTCCAAGCAGACAGAGCATGATATTACCCCAGTGTTCCTGCTTCTCTCCCTGTAGTGGGAAAAATAAGACAGGTTAGGACTCAGTCGAAAAAATACAAAATACATTTAATCAGATGAGGTAATGAGTTTTACATTTTGACATCACATGACTTTTCGTGGTTGCAGAAAGGGCAGGTGAACTGTGTTTCCAAATCCCCTGTCATCTTCTTCTTTGGAGGAGGCTTTCTTTTAGACTTGCGGCGACCCATTTTTACCCAAGTTGTACAGAACTGTGTAAGGGACAAAACAGCTGACTATTTAATGAAAGTCTCAGTAAATAAAGGAGAGTATCCAGCCTTGTAATGACTCCAACTGGCGTTCACTCAAACTAATGTACTATACTGTTGTTAACTTAGCAGGCTAGAGCTAGCATGTTTGTTGTTGAATTGTTTGCCAACTTTGTTGTTCTTCGGGATTATCAGATTACACTTTTCAGATAAAGTGACTTTTCAAATGCCTACATTTTGTCTCCAGAATTCAAAACGGTGTGAATGTTAAAGGTTATCAGGTAGTAGTTTAATCTTGTTTACCTGATTCGCGTTGAAAATACACGTTGATGAAGTAAGTAAAGGAGCTCCGTAAGACCCGGCACCGACAACCTTTCGATTGAACTGATTGGACGAGAGATTTTGCGTCACGACCGCCCATTGGCTGTCCGAAACGACACTCAAGACCACTGGCTGCGACGAATCACCCTTAGCACGTCTGTCTTCCGCATGGTGGCGACAGAAACTCTGCAGACAGGTTTGGTGTTAGATTAGTCAGTGTTTGTTTTTCTTTTGGATTAAAACTGTTGCTAAAAGTTTACATTTTTCATCTTGGTCCAGTTTTCACAATATCTCTCTCACGCTGGCTTCGCTTTGTTGCTCTGATTAGGAACTCCCTGCTTGCCATATTCAGTTTAACTTTTAGATTTTATCAGCTAGCGTAGCTAACTGATAAATCCAGAACCTAGGGGATGCTTTTTTTAAGGATCGTCTCGTTTGGGTTTTTGTTCATTATGCTTTTACATCAATAAATAATTTATTAAAGCTAACAGCTCTTATGCTGAAAAAAAAATAAAGCCCCTAATGTAATAGTGTTGTCACATAACAAACACAATTTCTGATACATTTTATTGCAAGTTTAAGCAATGGAGAAGAAGGATACAGTGCATAATTGTAAAGTAGAAGGACAAGTATATAGTGACAGTCTACAGTAAACAACCTCTTGCAATACAGTTACAAGTCTTATAGAGTAAATCTCTGCCAGTTTTGCTCATCTGACATAGAGACTGGCATTTTTGTCAGTTCTTCTCCAAACATGGCTCAACTCAGTCAGATTTAGTTGAAAGTGTCCATAAGAATAAATCTCCAAGTCCTTTCACACATTCACAATTTGATTTATGTCTGGACTTTAACTTAGCCATTCTGATTTATTATTGTGCTTTGTTCTAAAGCACTCCATTGTGACTCAGGCTGTTTGTTTAGGACTGTTGTCCTGCTGAAAATTGAACCTCTGCCCAGCCTCAAGTGTTTTGCAGCCAGGTTTCAGCACCCGCACAGCATGATAATGCCACCACTATTTTTCACTGTGGGGTTTATTACATTTAGGGTAATATGCAGCATCAGTTTTTTTTTTTTTTTACCACGCATAGCAATTTTTCTTGTTTAACAAAGACAATACTATACATAAAATACACAATCTTGCACTACTTGCTGCTGCTTTACTACATATAATTGCAAAAAATTCACTAAATTTTACAAAACTGTTGGAGCTTTAACCATTTTAAGTTCTCTAGACTTTTACATTTGCAATTTAGCAATTCGGTGTATGTTACGATAATATGTGTGTGTGTGTGTGTATAATTTAAGTCATACTCCTATTTCAGATCTTTACTACCCAGCTTTTGAGTATAAACGGAAGGTTCTTGACTTAACTGAATTCTTTATTGTTAGTTAGATGTCACTGATGTGGAGCCTAAAGGTATTTGGCCTGGGAGTGGTGGCCCTCTCTCTCAGTCTGGAGCTGCTTGGTTGGCTCTTTGGTCGCCTCAAACACAGAGGAACCCTCAACAAGGTCCTGTTCTTCCCTTCAGAGGTGACCTGCTTGGAGCACTTGTTCAGACCAAATTCAACTGGGTAAGTCTGGCTAGATGAAATAAATGTTTTCTCAAAGTATCTTATAAGCCCGTGCTTTTTATATTAGTAGATTTGCATACTGTTATACATCAGTGGTGAAAATAAACAAAGAAAATATGAGGTGTACGCTTTAGCAGAGGATGCTGACTTCCTTTGTGTTTCTTCCTGCAGCTCGTGTCTCTGTTCGCTGCCGCATAGTGTAGAGACATCTTTTTCTTATCTCCTCCGCTACATCCTCTCTGCCTCATCCTCGCTGGACTTGTGCATTTTTTCATTTTCCAACAGCGACTTGAGTAGAGCTGTAATACTACTCCATGAAAAGGGTGTGACTATCCGGGTCCTTGGTGACAAGGACTATTCTGCTACCACTGGTTCACAAATAGGGCTTTTACGCAAAGCTGGTAAGAGAAACACATCACCTAATTCTAGTGTTATGATCATATTCCTTTTCCTTTTAATAACGTATCCCTTAGAATTATTGAATTACACATTTTTGCTGGTAATGTATTCCTTTTGAAAAGGTTTTGAAATCATTTAATAAAGAGCTTCTTCACAGTTTGAAAGGAAAAGTGCAACAATCAATTTATTTGTTTGCAGGGCTTTAACAGTTATTTTAGTAATTGATTCATCCATCAGTTTAATCAGATAAGAAAAAAATCACATTCTGTATATTGTTCACTATTTTACCTAAAGTTCTTTTTTTGAGTCATAGGAATACTTGGAAAAGATGGAAATAATGAATAAAGAGCATGAATCTGCTGTGAAAGTGGTAATAAAAAAAAAAAGCGTACAGAGTTTCACTTGGACACTATTTTTAGTGCAAAAATTACCCATTTATCAAACAGGTGAATTGCTGATTTAAATTCAGGCATAATTAGAAATTCTCCAAAAGCTGAATCGTCCTGTGCCCCTCACGGTTTTCACATAATGGTATGATCTTGTAGTCCCAAGTGATTTCCTCAGTGCTAACTTGAAACAGAGTTTGGCCTAAAGCAGAGGTGAGCTGAGAATTGAGCAACGCTTAGAGCTAAGCTGTAGCAACCAGAGCTTGTACAATAAGTGTCGGCTCATTGCAAAGTTTTCTTGTTTTTGTGAAGTTTAAAGTGAAGCTGCAACTTCAAAACTTTATTTCCTTTTTCCCACTGCTGTCTTCTTCCAGGGTTAATATGTAAAACAGGAGATGGAAACACTTTTTTTTTTATATCAGCTCTGATTTAGGGAACTTTTACTCAGATGACTGATCAGCTTTTGCTGCTGTCAGCGTCTTCCTGGAAGTTTCTGTTATGCACGTAGACATGTCTGGAAGGAACATTACCATTAATAACTTACCTGTTAACATAAGAACGACTTCAACACGTTTATTAAAACTTTCCTCCATTACTGATTTGTGGTCAGTGCTAGACTGTGACCTCTACTTCCTGTTTACTACAGCCAATCATGTTGATGTAATGTAGACGAAGAAGTAGGACGGCAATATGCTTTGGTTTATTGTATGGTTTTCAAACTAGATATAATTCCCTCCATGAGTACACCTTGCAATCCTGTCCATCGACAACACATGTCATCGGGAAAAAGAGCATCCCTGGTGGAGTCCACCACGCACTAGAAAAAGGATGGAACTTGTTCCGAGAACGCAGAGGCAGCTATTGCTTTGGATGTACAACAATGTAATAAGCCGTAAAAGACACCCAGATATAATCTCATATCACCTTCGACCAAATACCCCCTACCTAGCTCATGGTTGTTGGCCATTTCCAAATCCACAAAATGCATATAGAGCTGGGAAATAGTCTCTCACGACCCCCCCAGGAATTCCACAATGGTAAAGTTCTGATTCCACATTCTATGAGGAATAAAACTTAATTTCTCCTCCTGGAACTGAGGTTCCACTATTGGTAGAGGCATCCTGTCCAACAACTGAGGGTAAGCTTTCCTAGTGAGGCTGAGAAGAGTGACCCCTCGACAATAGGAGCACAACCTCCAGTCCCTTTTTCCTAAAAACTGGAATCACCGTTCCAGTCTTTTCCTCTAACGGCGTTGTCTCAATCATCCGTGCATCATCAAAGAGGCATATCAACCATGTACCCCACAGTAGCCCAGAGCCTTCAGCATCTCAGGCTGAAAGTCATCCATACCTGGCGCCTTGACCTCATCCTAAAGCCCAACCTTAAAGCACTTGGTTGACAATTAACCCCATTGACTCATTGAGTCGTTCTTAGTCTGACCCCTTCCTGAGGCAAGATAGAGGAACTCAAACCCTTCACCGAGGCGGTGGTTCGTCAGAGGGTGTGTAGTAGTCCGTATTATTAAAGTATTAATATGGTTTACTTGATTGATATTAATGGAAATGTACACAATTTGAGTTTCATTAATAATTGACTTTTCTCAGCTTCAGTTTATTCAAACCATCACTATAAAAACTAGAGTGATTGTAGCAATTTTTAGTGTTGCTGCAGATATAAAGTCATGACTCCATTATAGAAACATTTGAGGTAAATAACAAAAGGTTGTTCTAAACCTCTTTAACACCATAATAGACACATTTAGTTGGAGAAACAGTGAGTATGACACTAGTTTTACTCAACGACAGGAGCTCTCTGCTGGCTCTTTGACCTGAAGTTTCATTTTCAGTAAGTCCCACATGATCTATAATGGTGAGCAGTGAGATAATGGGGGTGCAAGGGTTAGTTGAGGTTGCCTCTACAAGCTCCTCAATGACTCAGGGTAATGGTGCTTTGAAAGATTTGTATCACATGTGTGACTCATGCTGCCTCACTCTGTCTCTCAACCTTTTCTGCATTTAATAAATCACTGTCACTGCATATGGTTTGGTTAGAATTAAGTAAGTACAATGCTGGCAACCAGACAACAAATGTTATTAGGCTTAGTGTTTCTGTGAGTGTGTGTGTCTGAGGCTGAATGTGGACTGCCAACCTCTGGCAAATGAAGTTAGCTCAAGGAAAATTAAACTCCTGTTCCATATTTTTTTTTTGTAATTGTTTTGCAGAAACTGTTTAGTCTTGCTGAATGTAACTGGGACCTCTACAAGGCAGCTGTTTGAAGTGGTTCAGTGTTTTTAAGATAGAGTTGTACAAACTCTTTACTGTCTGGGTTTTTGGTGTGGAATCCTTTGATTTTGATCATTTCTTTTAAGTCAGGATAACTTTGAAACTTTTAAGAGGTCAGATCGTTGGTATAATGTCTTGGTGAGTGAGAAACAAGGAAATAAATAGGACTTTATATTTCAAAGATCAAGGAGTAAAACATTTATTTTCCTTAGGTTATTTGCAGATGTTTAATGCCCTCTCCCTTTCCCTGTGTCAGAGGGTTTTGGTTGAATACATATGTTCTAATCAGGTTGATTTCCAGTTGTGTTAAGCTGTAACAAACAGATTCAGAACGGGTGGGGTTTTACTCATTTTAGGATTCTAGCTCATTAAAACAAATGTATTTATAATACTCACATATACCTTTAAAAGAAAGAAGCTGCAGGTTCTTTGAAGGAGGTAGTTTTTTTTGAGTACATGACAAAGTGATTCCACATATGCAGTCCCATAAAAACTAATGGGCCTCATGCAGATTTCTTATGTTTTTCATTTTCTGTCAACCTTAAATGTGTCAGATCATCAAAAATGGACATAGGTTAACGGAGTAAATAAAAAAAGCAATGATCAGATGGTGATTTAATTTCCTAAAGGGGAGAAAAGTCATTGAAACAATCTTGCCCCTCGGCCCTAAACTTAATAACAGATTCCCCGCCACCACCCCCACTGTTAAGCCACAGTGGTGAAAATTTGGATCACTCATTTTTGCAGATGATAACAAGCTGGCTCCGGTCTGTTTTCAGGCAATAGGCCAGTCACAATGCTTAAGCCGATGGCTGTAGATTGTATGTTAGTATTTTCTTCTGCACAACAGAATTTATACATTTTTGGTTTACTGGATGAAGCAAGGCATTCCCAGTACTGTAAAAGTATAACAGCTTCAACACATTCTCAAGAGTTTTTGTAGAATATTTGAAAAAAGCTTTCTTTAGTATTTGAGCTGCCATTCATCTGTCAGAAAAGGAAGATTTGGCCCATTTTAATAACTGATCATGTGACTGGTTGGTAACTATGAAAAGGGAAACATATTTATGTTCTCCATTGTTTGTGTTTCCATCTAAATAAACAAACATTTTTTTCCTGGACTTCTAATATGTAGCGACGCTGTCATCTATATTTATTTATGTTGGATAACAAAGATTGATCATCATACCACACGAAACTCAGTTGCTGTCCTACCAGACATCTGGTAATTGTTGACTTTATTTTGATATTAAATATAGACATTCAAAATGTAAGGGTAAAGTGATAAAGGTGCAGCTTTCATCTACAGTAATTTAGAGAGCAATGCTAGCATAGAAATGCTGCATTTTGATAGTAGGAAGTCATAGCTTTAACTCGTCCTGTGTATATCCTTAAATAAAAAGTAAATAATTCAGTGGCTGTTGACATGATGGCTCTACCGATCTCTCAACAGGCATCCGCGTTCGTTGTGAAGCAGGCTGTGTGCACATGCACCACAAGTTTGCAGTGGTTGACGGCCGGCTACTCATCACCGGCTCCCTCAACTGGACACGGACAGCAGTGCAGTGCAACATGGAGAACATCATCATTACGGAGGAGGCAGAGCTGGTGCAGCCCTTTATCGAGGAGTTTCAACGTTTATGGGCGCTCAATGATCCAGGCCGAGTCTATAACAACCTGTAACGGATGGAGAAGAGTTAGATTGAAGATCACTTGGCCTGGAGATGTTTAGCTGCTGTTTGGAGCCTGTGTTTACTTTAGGTTTAAGAAGACTAAGAAAAACTAGAATGACTCTCAGAGAAATGAAGCTTGTTTAATCATTCAATCAGCTTTCAGTCTGCTTTAGGGTTTTGTTTTTTATTGCGGATTGTGTCCAATTTTTATCAAAGTTTTTCAGTGGTATATAGAGAATTTCTCTTGTTTCAGTGTGTGAGATATTCAGTTTAGAATTAGTTGTGTTTTAAAATCCATTATCTTTATAAATATATTTGTCACATATGTCACATATATATTTCACAGGTTTAATTATTTTCCAGCTTTTAGATCTAGTAATTAAATATGTTTTAAGTTTTTCATGTGAAAGCAAACTGATGTATCAATATGTGGAAAAGGATTAGTTTCTTGCTTTTGTTCAAATCGATATATTCTGTATTGCATTTGCATTAGCTATAAAAGTTGGAGTTTATTGCTTTTACAAGAGGCTCAGTTTAAGTTTTCCTCTTAGAACAGTTGTTTTGTTTTTTGCTGCTGCTGCAATATGTTTTATGTTTCAAATTGTTTATGTTCTTTACCACCTGTGGTTTTTCAAGATGCAGATGTTTCAACATGAAAAGGTGGACTTTTTCTTGTTCCTGTTCAAAACAACACTTTGAAAAGAAGAACATATATGCTTGTCTTGTTTTTTTTCATATGTTAATCTATTTGACGTCCCAAGTGGTGATTTTAGAAGTAAGACGGGCAGACAGGCACTGTCAATTCAGCAGAGAGGATGTGGATGGTTGTTGCTTTGCAACATAGAACTTTAATAAATGTCTGTCAGGTCACAATAGACTTGGAAAAAGTTTAAGGCAAACACAAGGATTAATTTGACTTT